>JAFBJU010000457.1:836779-891779 GCA_016785305.1 Colistium nudipinnis
TTTTTTTACATTTTTTGTGTGATGTATTAAAAATACAATAGAATCAATAGATATGTAAAGTTAGGAAGTAGTTACGATTGCTTGGCCACATCTTTTCCTTTCCTATCATTTTTCTGATTGCATGAATGCTCACGCAGGCTTGCTTCTTGTGCACTTGTTGTGCTTGGCTGTGTAGGTGATGGTAACTGGCGGGTTTCAGAGGCTGTAAACACTTCCCAAAGAGTCCACGTAATCGATGGGCTCAAACCCGGGACGGTGTACACCGTGCGCATCATGGCCAAGCCGCTGCTCGATAATGCTAGCATTTTCGAGGACGTTATCCACACTCTGGCCAAAGGTGAGAGGGGGGGGGGGGGGGGGGGGGGGGGGGGGTTGGTTCGGGGGGCGTAGTTGTTGGTTGACTAGAAGAATTGATCTTTTTCCTGTAGTGAATGTGTGAGTTTATTTTCATTTTCTCTGCTCTGCTTGTGCATTTCCTTCTCTTTTTTTCCCGTCTAATATATATATATATATATATACAGAAAACTCAAATATTGTTTTAAGAGAAGGGAATGTACGTGGAATACGAAGTGAAATACGATCCGATCAAATTTGAATTCACAATGTTTTTTTGTTTGTTTGCTTTAGGGGTGCTTTGGCACCGATTTTGCACACTCGAAATGACGGATGTGGGTAGATCTTTGAGCTTTGTGTGTCCGTTTTGTTGGCCCTCAGGTGTGGAGGGTCAGCGGAGCAATTCCGCCGCGCAGGGATGGATTATCGGGACCATGTGCGCCGTGGCTCTCCTCACTCTCGTCGCCCTCGTGGCCTGCTTTTTGCGCCGAAACAAAGGTGGCAAGTATGCAGGTACGCCGCCGCCGCACCAGCGCCAAGACATGTTCTCCATGGAAAAAGGTCAGTTAGTCTTCGACCGGGGTTGGGTCCCCTTATCATTGTGCTTCGGGAAGTGGGCCAAAATTCCCCATCGGCAAAACAATAGGCGTAGGAGATATCAGTCTAATAATATTTACTTGAAATGACCCCTCACACGACCAGATTTTCAGGATGATTCTACCATCCCACTCTCAAAGTGATTTTGGTTGACTTCCCGAAGTTCAGAAAATGTGCAGTGGGCCTCAGCCCTGACCCCGAGACCCCGCTTGGAAATGCATTGTGCGTGCATGCTGCACCCCTGACGTGTGCCAAACGTTGCCAAGCTCAAGACCATTAACCCCTTCGATGAACAGTGCGCGAAATGCTTGCTGCTTGTGTGGTGTGGCTGCTTGTCACAAAATGTGTGTGGCGCCGTTCTGCTTCGTACCGCTGCTGGGCCACCGAGAGGAGTGAGCATCCGCTCCCTTTGTCTTACTCCTGCCCAAAATCTCCCGTGTGCGAAACCCTTTTTTTTTTCTTTTTTTCCCCCCCCCTCTCTGTGCCGCTTTGTATCCGAAGCCAAATGCAGCTTCGCAGCGGTACCTCCACTCGCTCTTTCTTGCCTCCCGGCCTGCTTTCCCCCCGTCTTCTCCGCACAACTCCACCCACTCGCCTGCAACATTTGACACGGAGCGCTGAATATTTTATCGACTCCTTTCCGATCTCCGCCGTTCGTGGAATCCCTCTTTTGTCTTCCTCAAAAGCAACGATTTTTTATTTCATTAAACGCATATTTAAACAAAGAGCTGTTGCGTAGAACGGCGCGTCGACACACTAAGAGGCCGTCGGTGCTCGGACGTGATGCAAAGGCATGGAGTTAGACGTTTGTTGGTTTTACTCTTTTATGCCCCCGCGCTCTGTGTCATGCATGCAATATCTTCACATTTCCGAATTCCGGCCCCAAAAATGTGTATCGAATGTGCCACTGGATAATATTAAGACGTGGCAACGTTTTGACCAAGAGTTCAAACCCCTTCAACCCCTACATACTGCTTCTAGCCGCAATTCAACGCAAACGGAGAGGCTGAGGATCTATTCCTGTTTCTGTTGTCACCTGCTCTCGAAGCATGACGCGCGCCTTTTTCATCCCAACGCTGCCAGCGGGATATGTTGCATCTCTTGTATGGAAGTGCCTGCTCTTTGGAAAATGTGCTGAAATGTCTGTCCCCCCACCCCCCGCCCCTGCAGTGAAAGAGAAGGAGGACCTCCACCCGGACGCCGAGTCCCGAGGAATGAACGATGACACCTACTGTGAATACAGGTGAGCAGGTGAAAGCGGCAGAAGTGTGCGCCGAGGACATGACACGTTTTATCGCCCCCCCCAAAAAAATTGCGGTGTGTTAATCGACGCGCCAGGGGTGAAAGGCTTTCGCGCTGAGAAACTCGGCAACTTGACATGTGTCACAGTGACGTTTCTTCTCTCCCGTCCCTAAAGCGAACCTTGCGCCCATGAGCAGGATCAAGCTGGAAGCCCAACGCTCTCGCCATTTAACGGGCTAGGTAATCACGCGGCCCCCCCCCCCCCCCCTACCCCATCCCACCCCGCCCCCCGTAGTTGCAACTTGAGCCTGTGCTTTTTAGTTCCTTCTTTGATACCGATTGCGTGCATGTGTGCACTCAGCAGCGAGCGGGAGTCAGCTTGTTCCTGTAGGTTATTAGCCACTTTGTGTGTTACTGTGCGTTGTTTGTGCATAGTCTAATGGACTTGCTTGTTTCTCGTTGTGTGCGTTCTCCGTTGGAAAAGCGCTCTCTGGGCGGTGCACAGGCCGGAGGCCCCTTTTCGAAAAAACGCTTGCACCAAAAAATCCGACGTCGTACAAAAAGTGCCATACAGTGCGCCTGACGTGCAAAAATGAGAAGAAAAAAAAAAAAGCCAGCCAATGCATCGATGGGCTCACAAATTCACATTTAAAACTGACCCCAACATGGATTTGGCCCACGGGAATTTCGCGACGGGAAACACGTCTCGTGCAAAGTGACGAGCGGTTGTAAGGCCACTCGCTGGCCAAGCGCCGACACGTGCCGCGGACGGACATATTGAGTTTAGATGTCGAGCGACGGCGGATAGGAAGAATCCGAGGAGAGACCGCAGGCAAAGACGAAGCCCAGCCAGTCAGCAGACTGGGTCTTTTTTTTAACGCCCGAAGAAGACGACTGTTTCTCGGTTTCGGGACGGTTGGTAAAGCCCTAGTGTTTAGCACCGTTTAGCTGCCGCCGTGACAGTGGCGCGGCATCCACCGAATCCTGGCAGCAACGTGTCGCGTTGGTTTTTGCACCCATCCCAAGCAGCCCGATATAGACTCTCCCGTCCGCGCAGATTTCGCTCGTCGTCCTATTATTCAGAACATGATTACTCACAGTTGTGTGGCCGCTGCCAGCTGCCGCCTTTCTTTGGCTCTTCGCCAAGACTAGCGTTCCGTCAGTGTGGACGATGCCTTGTCTGGCGTCCACAGCTCCTGTTGTAGATTATACGGCGCACACATGTGATGATTGAGTGTTCTCTCTTTTTTTTTGAGAACGATAGCGATGGACAGGGTGGTCAGTTGTCGCCGTGCACGTGTGACAGTGGCTTGTTTCGTTTTGGAATATTTTCCCCCAACTTCATTTCGAGCACTTTATAGAGTTCCTCGGGCAGGGGGGAAGCCATATTAATACGTGTGGGTGTGTGTGTGTGTGTGTGAGTGGGCTGCAGCTGAGCGGGCACAGCTGTTTGTTTAAGATTTCCTCTCATGGTCGGTCTCGCGATGCTGATCTGACTACCGTCCCCCCAGAGGGCCCCTTAGCCTTACTATGATGTCGTTTTCCTGGCTTTGGAGTTGGATTCACGGCTCCCCTGTGCCCTTTGAACCTCTGAAGGCAATAGATCACCCACTGGTATGCCATGTGTCGGGGGAGATGAAAAATGGTAATTATGGCCACAATGATTTCTCTTTGGAGACGGGCCTCCGCGGCTTTGTTCCTCTGTCCAGTGCTGGCGCAGCTGGGGCCATATCTGGATTAGGCCATTAGTGATGTTTTTTTTTGCTTTTTTTTTTTTTTGTTGGTTTTCTCCTCCGCCAGTTTATTTGTTGTTGCTGTTTTTTTTTTTTCCTTATCCGCTCATCCTCTCACTATTTAATGTGCAATACGGGAGGCGGCGGCAGAGAGGGAGGGGGGGGGAGTGGCGCGCGCGCGCGGGGGGGGGTGCTCCTCCACAAACATTTTAACGGAAGTAAATACAACTTCAGCTGCAAAAGGGGGCAGAAATCCATTTTCACCCGAGGTCTGCGTGCTGCCGCGCCCCCAGACCAAGTCGGCCCGGGTAAATGGCGAGACAAATAGAATTACCTTCTGGCCCCTTCTGTGATGCGCCTCCCTTCCCTCACCCTGTTTGCGAGGGTGAAGGAATGCCCTTTCACCGCCGCCGCGGCTGGGAGCGAGCTGGATCCCGAACCGAGGCCTTGTATGGGCCGCGGCTCAGATGCGCCCAGTCCCATTTTATCGCTGTATCCAAAAGTCCCTGTGGGCGGGCCGCCGCGGCACTGGCGTTCCGCGGCTCTCAGATAACAGCCACATATCTCCGGCGCTCTGGAGTCGTCAGAGGGGGAGGGTTTGATAAGAGTTGAAATGCAGGACCTCGCGTGGCTTGCATGGCAAACGCTCTCACGAAATAGGCAAGCTAAGATTGGTTATTATAAAAAAAAAAATGGCAGTAAAGGAGACCCCCCCCCCCCCCCCGGGTGAGCCCCACCGATTTGTAACCTCTGCTCGCGCCGCACTCCTGCGCCGACAATGTCAAGCTCGTACACGACACAGGTGCCGGCGTCAGCCTCCGCTTGCACCTCCGTACGCCAGCCACCCGAGCGCCGTTTCCGAACGGACCTGCTCTGCGCTGTGAATGCTAAACGGGAGGGGGGGGGGGGGGCGGGGGGGGGGGGGGGGGGGTGACCAAACACGGATCGGTTTAGGGAGTTAGGAAACAGGGCGACCGGGACAAATATCCTCAGTGTTTTGAGGTGACCCTGCGTCTCGTAGCGAGACACCTGCGAGCTGGCCAGTTGCCCGGCTGTAAATTGGCATCTAATCTCCTCAGCCTGCGTGTGGATCCCTTTGGGAATACCGGGAATGACAGGCTGTTTGTCTGGGATTGCATTTGCCCCACCTCCTCTCCCCACCTCCGTCCCCTTTTTTCTCAATCTCAGCCTTCAACCGCCCCACCCCTTCCTTTCACACACGCACGCACGCGCGCGCCCACGCGCGCCCACACACACACACCACGCACCCATCGTCTTTCTCAGTGCACTCTAGCAATTTCCATCGTTGGCTCTAAAGAGATTTGAAATTGCCTTTGGTCTTGAAGCCTTGGCAATTAGCAATTAGTGAAGTGATTGTAGCGAGCCATCCCCGCCTCCCTCGTGCTCCCTTTCCCTGCACCCCCCCCCCCCATAAGAACTCACTTTTTGAGTGGGAGCCTGTGTGTCTGTTTGTGCAGCCGAGCGTTTAATAGCCTAAATGCGCTGTACCGCGCACTGTGCACCGGTGTGAGTCTGCGAGTTTGTGTGTAGGCACTCGGTTACATGTAAACCCCCACGTACGCGCGCTGGCCAGGCGACGGCCGCCGTGTAAGGGGCCACGGGTGTTTCGGGCGTTCTCCCCAAACATCCGCCTGGTGTGCTCCACAACGCGCTTGCCTCCGCGCTGCGCCGCTGACCCCTGTCATCCCGCCTCTGTTGTTGTTGACGGCAGTGACAGCGACGAGAAGCCCCTGAAGGCCAGCGGCGCGTGTTCCCTGGATGGCGAGGCCACGGTCGGGGACAGCGTCAGCCGAGACAGCCTGGGCGACTACGCCGACGGCGGAGGGGAGTTCGACGAGGACGGCTCTTTCATCGGCGAATACTGCGAAGCCAGGCACAGAGGCTCGGTCACGGCATAAAGGCGGCCGACCCCGGCGGTCTACTTCAAACTCACGTTTCAAACGCTGGCCCCTGACCGCGGCGCTACGTGCGGTTTGCGTGGCCGGAGTGAAACGACTCGACGATGCAGAGGTTTTTTTCACGGCACACTGAAGGGGTTTTTTTTTGTTCTCCCCGGCAACTGGAAGGGACGGAATAGACCCCGCCATTCACGTCAGTGCGACCACCACCTGTGCATACTCCAAGAGAATGGACTGTATCGTTTCATGATTTTACCGACGACGAAAAATAAAAGTGTTTGTTTTTTACCCAAATATATTCCGTGTCAAACGTTGATGAAGTGATGTCGAAATAAGGATGTTAAACACATCCAGTAAAAAGGTTATGTACTCACAACATGTCTGACCCGCCCCCACTATGTATGTATTTTGGACTTGCAAATGTGTGTAAATGAATGATATTTATGTTTTTTTTACCTTCAAACGACAGTTTTTTTAATCGTAGCTCGCGTTTTCTCCCCATGTCTGCACGTGTTTTCTGTCCCTGCTCAGTTAATAAGGGAGCAGAGATGTGATCTTTGCTTAAAAGGATGGCCGAAATGCAATGAGAGGGAGAGAACACGTGTAAGAATGCAATTGATGGTTTGACATGGTGAATGGTCCTCTCGGAAATCTCAAAGAAAATTGGTTTGAAAAACGCTCGGAACCGCGTGCCTTTGCTCAGCGAAAGATCGGGTCACCCGATATCTTCCTAAAATGATCCGGCGGCTGGGTTATTTATTATGAAGTTGAAATTATTATTATTTTTTTTCAAAATTCAACCAAGCGTCCATTTACTTTATGGCTGAGATGTCTTTCCACTGAACATGGTGGGGGGGGGTTGTATTTTGACACTCACTTCCTGTTTTATCGTGAACGTACTCTCGCTCTCATTCCAGTCTTCCGCCCGTTCCCACCTGCCTCCGTTATAAAGGATCCTTTTCTTCCCCCGTTCTGTGTCACTTCATCCTGGGCCGTGTGTCCAGCATGGGGGCGTAGCTTAGTTTATCCCGTTTTACAACTGCGCTTGGAGTCCAGCCTTCCTGTGTTGCTCTGGCCATAACAGCCAGTTCCTGGATGATGGGACGCATTTCATGCATGAAAAAAGAGGGTACCATGAAGCTTAGTTTTCTCACAGGTCCAGACCCAAAATACCCTGCCCGCTATCTCCGCCATACATTTGGTGAATCCCGGCATGCATTATACATGAAATAGTCATCTAGGATATGAATCGAATAAAGTCGAGATTTTCACCCGTTTCAACGGTCTTACTGAAACAGGAAAATAGCAGCGGCGCCTGCTTTCAACCGCTAAATGTTTCTTTGGCACAGTTTCTCGGATATTATCCATTTTTATTTTCAAACATATATGCAACATTTAAGCCTGTTTCCGCCTCAGACTCACGCCACCCAAAGCCAGCCGATGAAATGCTGTCAACGGTGCAACCAATCCCTTTCCCATTATTGCACCAGGTCCCGTGGCTCCAATTATCTGAGCCGAAGCAGCGCTCCGGCTCCCTTTCAGCGTGTGAGCGGAAATGATGGGCCTTTGATGAGGCAGAGGTTCCAGAACCAACAAAGACGGGACCAGGTTGACTCATAGTTCATTTGGTGGAAACCTCTTACCATCTCTCCAGAACAGCCGGACTCCCTGCTGTGATTTTAGCCGATGGTTTCGGGAGTCATGTTTCTTTTCTGAATGACCGTGTTTTTTTCCGTTTGGTCCGAAGACTGCTGTGACTGCATATCATGCATATCATTACCCGGGTATCTTCCTCGTTCTTGGTTTGGCGTCGCATCTCCTCCCTTTACTTGCACTACCTGCGCCTCCACTCTTTTCCCGTCTGGTCCTCCACCCGGTTCTCTCCGTTCCAGAACATCCTCAGTGACAGTCTGAGCATTTATCAAAGGACAAGCTATTGTTCGACAGCTGGTTATTATTTATTTTTGTGAGAATACTCCCACGTCTAGCGTTAGGCTTGTTGCATATCTCTGAAATACCTTGCACGGCCTCCTCGCTGCTTGTCTGTTGTGGTGCGTGGTGATGGCATGAAAGGCTTTCCGGAGCCGTCATCAAACCAGACTTGGGATAGTGGCGTTGAAACGCACCCCACGCTTCATGGCAAAAATAAAGGTCATTTAAAGAGATAATCCCTGCATTGTCAGGGATTATGCCTTCATCCGTTTTGAAATTGCTTTCTCCGTGAAACGCTTAAACCTCTAAACAACAACAAAAGATGACTCCGGTCGAGTGTCGCAAGCAGCTTTTTTTTTGTGTGTGTGTGTGTGTGCGCCACTAAATCTATTCTGCGGACATGCAGTTGACCCTTTCAAAAGTCACAATAGCCTTATTTTGCGAGGAGCACGGGTCAGGATCACTTTCAGACGGCCCGTCGGTCGGTGTTTAGCCCGCCGCTTGGTGTCTCGCTCATGTTATCTCTGGCGGAGGCTACGAGCTCACGCACGGAGCTCCTAGGTCCGAGCTAAAAGCAGACCCTCCCCCCCCCAACCCCCCTTCCTGCCGAGTTGAATGGAGCCAATATTTAGACTTAGTGCCTTGGACATGACCTGGTGGGAGGAAAGCTGTAGTAACTGGGCGTGGTATCAACTTTAAACCCTCAGGAGGCACCGCAAGGACTATAGAGCGGGCGAAAAACACTGGTCTTATCTTCGCGGGGGAGATGTGCAGTCTTCTCCGGGTGCGCGATATCGAATTTGTGCTGCAGCGCGAGGAAGGTAGCGCGACGACCACGAAGAGCTCATCCATTATGGACGCCGTCGGGGTCACGGAGAGGGGAGGCCGTGCCAGGTGTTTCCGGAGACGCTCTTCGCCGCGAAGCCCTGTGCCGTTCGGTGGCTTTTGAAGGAACGCAGCCGAAGCAGTTGCAGAGGCACCGGTGTCAGAAATGAACGCCGCATTTCTGATACCCACTAATGCTCTGAAGGAGAGGCTTCGGGCACCTCACCAGAGAAAGGGTTTAAGAGTGGGTGGAGGAAAGGGGGCGGGGGATATTTAAGTCTTGACGGTAATTTCGCTGTGCACGTGCTTTAATTAACGTTGCAGATGGAGAAAGACGACGAGAGAGACCATTTATGACCTTGGCTCTTTGTTCACGCTTTATGCAGTGGACGTGGGAGTAATGGCCAGGTTTACATCCAAAGCACAACAGCACTCAACATGGTGCTCTACTCACACGGGGCCGAAATTGAATTTGTGTCACAGGCATGCAAATGCAATGGGACGAGTCTGCATACAGAGAATCCTTTTAGACGGGCTGTTATTTGCCCGGTGGAGCGCTTTAGATGCAGGCCCAGACACTCAAACGCCAGCCAGCCGTCGAGGAGACGCTGGCGTGCGCGCGCGCGCGTCGACGTCTTCTTTTGTGCGCGCATGTGTGAGAGAGGGTGTACGAGGAGAGGAGGAGGTGGAGGAGGGTGGCGGGGACGCTCAGCCATGGCGGAAACTAATGAGACGTGCCTCGGTAATACGATCACAAAGGAAGCCGGGCTCTGTCAGAGAACGAGGGGTGCGGCGGGGCTTTGGCAGCAGCATCTGCTCAGGACAAAGTGGACACCGGGATGTTTAGCTGCACCAAGGCTCACGTTACATTACTCCACCTGAACTTGAGCAGCAGTAAATGAGGAGGAGGAGGGGGGGGGTGCGCGGTGCTCCAAATGGAGTGCCGTTCAGAGAACACGGACAGCAGCAGTTCCCCACTTTTAGGAAAACGCATTAGATAATAGATGCTGCATGTAAGTACCGCGGGGGTAGTGAAGATTTCTCACCTTCCTTTCTTAGCCCCCCCCCCCGGCCGGGCCGTCCAAAGCAACAACTTGGCACAAAAGACGCGAGCCACGCGCGAAGCGCGAGACGGCTCGTCGTCGACAGAGCAGTGTGGGAAACGGCATCATTCAGTGGCGGAGAGAATTAGAAGTGACTTTCCTCTTGGTTTTGGTTTGAACACCACCTGCTCACCAGTAGTGACGGGTTTTTTTCCAGTTATTTTAAGTGCCTTGACGTGCTTGTTGGTAACCATTCAAATTGGTCTATTTTAACCAATTGTCAGAACACAAAGTGCAGCAGTGTGTAGCCTTTTTTTTTTTCTTTTTTTTTTGGGTCCCTTTTTCTTCGTAGGCAGCGCTCAGACTCTGGTATCGTAAGCCCCCGCCTACGCAAAGAGACAAACTGAGCTCGAAACCGTACACTGATATCCGTTTTTAGTCTTATTAAAGTACGAAAGGCAGGTACAGCGGCACATGAAAAGTTAAGTGGACACAGATTGCCTTCATCTCCTGCACTCAGGGTATTTTCAGTGTGTTTACTTGGTATTGAGCAAGGGATGAGCAGCCCGGTGTAACACACAGAGAAGAGAGAGAGAGAGAGAGAACTTCCGAAGAAATAGTTTTTCCGTGATTTTGTGTGTGTGATGACTTTCTCGTGGACCACCGCTCCTGAATTATTCATGATGCCTTCATTAAAACCCCGCCATTTGCATAACACGGAGGGGCCGCATAAGATGCATTGGGGCTTTTGATCCCGGTGTACATGTCAAATAAGACAGAATAGGAGTTGCGATGTCTCATAATAAGCTGGTGATAATAGACCTTACTCGGCTTTAAGTGTGACAAGCGGGTCAGAACGGAGCCCTTTGGAAAAATAACCCACTTGGAGACGTAAATGAGGCGTGATTCTTGGGGACAAGAAGCAGCCACAGCGCTGCCATTTATTTGAATAATTAGTTTGATGCCAGCAGCGACAGTTGTTTGTCCAATGTGTTTTTTTCGCCGTTACAGCAATGTCTAAAAGAAAAGCCATTCTAGTCTTCGAAAGCATTTTATTTTCAAGACGTGGTGTTTTTAGCTGAAATCCTTGAGACTGCATCATTTCTCCCTTTTCATTCAACTTTCCTGAAAGTCTTAATAAAGTGTTTTAGGGTCGTTTCCAGTGACTCATTATTCAGGTGATGGGGGGGGGGGGTACTTTTAATGGTGGCTTCAATTATGCTTCACCTGAAATAATAATAAAAAAAGGAAAACTGAATGACGAGGTACAGGTTCATCAAGGTGAAACAGCTTGTTCAGTGGCAGCAGCGGGTAATAGTCAGCAAGGGTATCCGCACGGACACAGACTTAATGAGCCTGTGTGTCATGCTGTGGGATGTGAAAACTGATGGTCAACACAACAAATGAATCCTCTCCTGAATGACCGGAAGCACGAGAATCCCACCGGGCTCTGATTCTCGGTCTTCCACATGAAAGGGCAGCCATTCCTTTACCCCGCTGTGCCGTAAACGTGTGTGTCACACTGACATACACAGTTTTGTGACGCACGCTGAATTCTGACATTTTGCCTATGTTAAATTTCACAGTCATGTAAATAAATCTGTGTTGTGACTGCCAACACGCGCAATTCTCTATCCCTGTCACAGTCTGAGAGCAGGGTTGTGGGTTGTTTATTTCGCCACGCAATAACATTTGATCATCATTGGCTGGGTCTACGTGATTAATGGCCCGAAAACTAGGTCTAAAAACAACAATTGATGCATTTCAGATATATTTTCATTAGTGTGCAAATTCAATCATAGAGGGTTCAGGGGAAAATTGAAGAAGAGAAATTATTATTATTATTATTATTATTATTATTATTATTATTATTATTATTATTATTATTATTGAAGTTATTATTATTATTATTATTATTATAAGTTATTATAAAAAGTATTCTTTACCAGTGCTATTTTGAATGGTGCAGATAATATTCACTATTCAAAAATATGATTGGCTAAGATTTGATAAGCTGGCATATTTGTTTCACTTCCGTTCTCATAAAGCTGTGTAAAGCAACAACCTGTGCTATTATTATTATTACAAAACAAAACAAATATTTTGAATTGATGATGTTTCAAATAATGAAAAAATAATATTATAAAATAAAATAATCAAAAATAATATGAAAATGTACACTCTTTTTGGGGGGGGGGGGGAATTTTCCTTTGTCCAAGTGGCACATTTGGACCTTTTCAATGTTCTCTCATTTTTGGAATGGTTCAAATAATGTATTTCACCCCGAAAATGTTGTCAGAAATGCCATTTACTAGAAGCCCAAAAACGAAATAAATAAACATTTCGAAATGCCTCTTCTTTTTTTCTGATCTGATTGTGGTTCTCTTTTGTCTGTCTATGGGGTCACAATTCCTTTCATCCGAAATGTCATGCATGCATACAGTTCTTTGTAAAAATCGGATCATCAGATGTTGCATTCGTGCTTATAGATCTTGAAAGTCTTCTGTCGTAGTGGATGTCATGGAAGCCGTAGGTAAAATGAGCTTCTCATCTCAAGGGAGAGCCCATTGGCAAATGGTCTGTTAAGATCAGAAAAATAATCACCATGTTGCTCACGTCATCCCGTTACACATTTCAAAACCTTTTTTTTTTGTTTTTTCCTCTGTTATAATAAAAACAAAACCATCTGGGTTGGAAATAGTGCAGCAACGATTGTTGCCTCCGCAGCCAAAAACAAAGCATTCCAAAAATAATGCGAAAGTCCTAAGTCCACTCACAAATGGGGCCCAAAGCCTTCATGTGCTTTTACTGGCGCTCCTCCAAATGCTTATTTTATCATTCATTATTCACAATTATACAATTCCTTTCCATTTGTGGTGGCGCTCCTCTGAATGAAGGAAAAAAAAACTCTCTTTGGTCTTTTCTTACCACGATGTCCTGATTCCTGTGCGTCTGCGGAGCGGTGCACAGACCTATGGAATCTGTTTGCACTCATGCACTAAAACTCCGTTCCCGATATTCGTCTCTCTAATCTCAAACGCGCGCATACCACGAGAACGTTTTCGAGAATAATGGAAAAAATCACACGCACCGTAGGATAATAATAGGGCAAAAGCCGCTGAGGGAGGCGCGCAGCTCTCCGTGTCACCTCGCCTGTGTGATCTCACGAGGAAGATGGCGCAAGCGCGACCAAGAAAGTTTGGGGACCTGCAAGGTGTGACAACCACCTCACCTTGAGAATGGCACTGGCTCTCTCCGTCTGGCCCAGCTTTTTGCGAAAGGGGCTTCACCGAGACAGGCTACGGGCGGACGGAGACAGAGAGTGGCCGAGAAAGGCGATGTGGACCGTGTGTCGTGAAATGTGCCTCTCTGAAAATGTTCCCCCTTTCAAGGGCCACGTGCCACACGGAGAGCAACCCTCGCAAACGCCGTGGACGCACCTGTTTTTTTAGCCCTGGAGCAATTCAAGTTGACGTGTGGTGATCTTCACCGTGTTGCGGATATCCTCGGCCGTGAAATGTGTGTGTTTCCTCTCGCCGATAAAAGTACTGCTATTCATACTTTGAGCAGTCTCACGAAAAGAGCTTCGGTGGGGTTTTTTTTTTTTTGTTCAGCCCCGCCCCATTGAGCTCAAACAAAATACTTTTTAAGTCCCCTCCGCCTCATTACCTCAGCTCATATTACACAGGCACCGTGAGGCTTGGAGAAGAATGGCGATCCAAATGGCAAATTCAGACCCGAGTGACAATTTGTTCTACGTCAGTGTGGAAACTGTGCGTGTTCAACGGCCACAGCTGATGATTTTGCTCGCCCCTGTGGCTTCTTTATCGATCTCTTTTTTTTTAGATCCAAAACCTGTCATTGCTTAACTTTGCCCGTCTGCTTGTCGGCTTGTCACATGCAATTTCCTAAAAAGGTTTCCGTTTCTCAATTTTGATGTCCCTTTACATCTCAATTTGTCCTGAAAAAAGGTAACTTGGAACCGGTGCAAAAGGCACCATTTTGGCCTGGAGGTAATCGCACGGTCCACTTTGAAAGCCTGCTGGCACACGTGACAGAAGGCGAAAGCCTGCATGTTTGCTTCCCCCAACTCCACTCCACACAGACTGATTACTGTAATGGCTTTGTCCTGCGATACACCATGGAAAGGCTTGATCCGCTCGCACGCTGCTGCGTATTCAAAGTCGCGCGCGCGCGCCCACGCACAATGGGCACAGATGGGTGTTATGTGTTTTGGCGCTGTGTCCTATCGCTCACTGTCTTTCTTTATTGCGATCTTCAATATAATCATGTGTTTCGCCCCCCCCTCCAGGCCCAAATCAAATAGTCAAATCCGTCGAAGGCGCAGACTGATAATGGCAGCGTGGACATTATTTCTTCGGCTAACGCGTCTCATCGGTAAATCGCGCCACTGCTGCTACTCTATGGGTAATCATTTGGTTTCCGGGGACCGTTAACTAAACTCTCAAACCAAAGTGGGCAACAACCGGCGACAGTTGACTCGGAGTCGGAACAGACAGCACCTGATGTCTCCCCTTCGTCAGGGAGGAGTTATAGTTCAGCATGGCTCTTTGGGACAGGGGGATAGAAGTCTGGGATCAAATCCGAATGTTGAATTGTGACTGGCTGCGGTTGACAAACGCTAGTTGTCCCTAAAATGTCCCTCTCCATCCACTTGAATAGGCAAGTCCCTTTCAAGAAATACGATAGTCGGATAGGCAAATATTGAGCCAGACACTTCATGCGTTACCATTAACAGGTTATCGTAAAGAAAAGTGTTTTTTACTTTTTCGCGCTCGGAAAAGTTTGTATCGCGATAAAAGCAAAATTTGACATAGAACGGGGAAAAAAAAGGAAAGCAGAAAAAAAAAGACACCAAATCAAGTGTGGCGGTAAAAGAAAAGAGCCAGGCGACGATAAAACCTTTGATCTGTGTGGTTCCTGGAATGAACGTGTCAGTGAAACACGAAAGCCACATTTAAATCAAATGTGAACATTTGTGTTCCTTTGATGTTCGACTGCTGCTTTTTTCGAATGACATCATATTGTTGCATCCTCGGTCCAATTGGAGAATGAGTGCTGCCAACTGTTCATCTCGAGGAGCCCAAGTCCTCGTTTTTTTTTTCCCAGAACAGCAGTGGATGGAAACTCTCGAAGCGCTTGAAAGACGAAACGGCAGGATGAGCAAATTGCAATTTCGCTTTCCTCCGACCGCTTCTGGAGCTATTGTCCTAGCGTTGGATTATCGATGTATTGTTCTCTCCGTGTCTCTGTTTTGGGGCAGCTAGCTGTAGGAAATGGCATCAATAAAGACTGGTATTTCCCTACCGCTCTCACATTAAAATGTATTTTTCCCAATCATTCTTTCTCTTTTCCCTTCCCAGCACCATTTTATCTCCCTTGTGTTGTTGTTCTTCTTTTGTCGGCGTTCCCCGTGTGTGGGTCAGGATCTATTCCACCCGGGAAACCTGCTCAGCTCGCCGAGACGGCGGAAATACAACTTGACCTGACTTGCTACTACACCTACGGTACACACCAACACACACACTTTCACCCGCCGGCTGGGTCGCGGCTCACCTCCCTACGCTGCACGGCGAACCGGCTTCCATGTCAAGATGCACCACGAATGTCGCGTTTGACGTTACAACTGTCCGTGACGAGAAGTTGGGGGCGCAAAGTTGGACCTGTCTGCGTTTCGCTCTTCCACCTTTCCGCCCTTCGCTCGTCGCGAGCTCCCCCGAGGAGCCGTGTCCTCTGCATCTCTCAGGCCAAATCACTTCATTAGCCTCTTACGCTGCGCCGCGGCGCCGCCCCGCCTCCCCCGCGGGACTTTGAGAAACCTGGCGACCTGCAGCGAGACATAACAGGGATGCCACTTGCTCAATTAGTGGTCAGTCGTCCTCCCCCTGGGATCCATCGAGTCCTGCCTGCCTCATTTATTTGCACTCCACCCTTTCTTCTTAACTCCTTGCAATCTCTGCCTGAGTGGAAAAAAACTAAAAAACTAAAAAAACAATCGTCCCTGACATGCATTTCAAGAAAAACCTATCAATGTCCTTTCGGGCGGGCAGACTTTGAAATTCACTCCTTTCTGTGTGCCATTTGTTTGATGTGAACCGATGCACTGGCGGACCAAAGACGTTTTCAGCCATTTTAACCCGCTTTTTAATTCATTGGTGCGTATGAGAAGGAGCCTGGAGTCGAATGTGTCCAACACTTAAGGAACATGGTTTCTCTCTTGCTCTCTCTGTCTCTGTCGCGCACACACACGCATACACGTGCCCGCGCACTCCCACAGACGCACACCGTAAGACCAAAATGAAGACCATTAGGGAAGAGTTTCGGTACCGCTCGCCTCTTGCCCCCTGAGCTCTTGTCGCTGGCCTGCAGGTCTCTAGTTTCACGCCTCACTGGTAGGGTAATTAATTTGTGATGATTCCTACACGGAAGGGAGAGGGTGAACGGAATAACTTAACTGTAAGGTTCACCTTTTTTTTGTGTGTCTTTTTTGTTACACCACATGAACGCTGATTTTGTAGACCTTTTTTTTTGCCCCTCCCGCCTGCTGCTGAGTGCTGCATAGGGGAGAAGGGTGAGCACAGTGGTCACCCACATTATAAGAATAATATTTAAAAAAATCATAAAATGAATAAGATCCGCCTGCAAATTGTTGTTATTGATCAGGGTGCCTTTTTTATTTTCGTTTTCTTGTGTATGCATGTACCATATTGAATGTGAATGAATGTTCAAATGGCAAAGAGTCCCTCTTCAGAGATTTCGCTGTATGGAAAATTGCACCGAGAAATGCGGAAGGAGTCGATTTTATAACTCTTCTCAAAGACTGGAGACGTGGTCTAGCACCCTATGGAATGTAACGCGTTACCAGCTGCCTAACATCATTCCAGATCATGGTGGGCCAGCCAGTCTTCGATGATGGCCCACTCCCAGTATATTTACAATGGTCTTAGATACATTTAATTGTTGTTGTATCTTTAAAGGTCTTTGCGCCTGCTTGTTCTGGGACGTTTGAGGGGTTGACAGTGTTCGGAAAGCCTCCGTACCACAGAGTAGTACGTATTTCCATTCAACAGCACGTTGACACTGGGTCATAAAAGCGAACCACCACAGAGAAATGTGTTGTGTAGCGCCCGCAGCGGCTCTGCAGAGAGGGCACACGTCCCGGTGCTTGCGGCGACATTTTGGCCCTGTCATGTAAGTAATTGCAACAGCGGAGGTGTGTCAAGAAATGGCTACCCTAGTTTTTACTTCGAAGGTGTGAATCCGAGTCTTTTGATTACAACATTTAAATTATACAGCCGCAGTACAACTCCAGTTAGCCGCCAAACCCTCTCCTCATTTGAATTGGCCATGAGCGGGTTGGTGAGATTAAGGAAATGGCATGCAGAAGAAACCGCACGTGCGTATGCTGAGTGGTCATTTCAGGCATTAGTGCCGAACCTCCGACGCTCGGATTAGGGGGGCGTGCAATTTCTGCTTGCACCTGCAGCCACAGATAGAGGGACCCTCCTATAAGGGTGACAAAGGGCAGAATCTCTCATCGGAGTCTTCTCTGTGGCATCCCATTTTTTCCGACACAGGGAATTATGGGAGCGGTGATCAATCGGGGGAGAGAGAGAGAGAGAGAGAGAGAGAGAGAGAGAGAGGATGCCCCCGATACAACGGGGGCGACGATCACAGCCACCGTCATTTCAAGCCTGCATTATTCAACAGCGCTGTGAGATCTGTGCAGCGTCAAGATTATTAACACCTTGAATAGCATTGGCAGGGCTATTGCAGGCATGTCCTGTGGAGCCCAGAGGTAATATTTCAGCATTTGAGCGGAGATACGTGTCTGGTAAATTCCAGCGCGCACAATACACGTTCCATCCCAGAGCGTCCATGCATATGATGCGACGTGGGAAAAAAATGGGAAAATAAGTCAAAACCTGCAAATATCATATCATGCCTGTCTGTGCTTATTTCAAGATTTGCTTGTTTGTGTTTTTCTTTTTTCCTCGTGCTGCCTGTGTGCCTTGGCCTTTGCCTTTCATTATGGCAATTATCCGTGGCAGCCAGTGATGACTCCGGCATGCTGCGTGTCCACCGAGCTGGCATCGCACAAAGGCCACGGCCCACGTGCTGTGGCCTGCGTTAACGCGCGCTGTGTCGCGCGCGAGTGAGCGCGCTGCTGCGTTTATTGGTAACCACGGGCCCCAGCTACAGGCATTCGCTCCCCATTGTAACTCAAGCTCTCTGTCCTTCTGTTTCTGAATATTGCCGTGGGGGGGGGGATTGTATTATCAGCCGGAGACATAGACCCTGCATTCAATCTTTGATTATAAATAAACCCCCACCGCCTCCTCATTGACATTCATGAGGTGAAATGGCAGCTGGGAAAAGAACAGGCCCTCTGTTTGCCGTCTTATTCGTCTCTTATTTGTCTCATCAAACATGCCGGCGTTACATGTTTCCACACTTTTTCACTCTCCTTGTCTCTGACTCACAGGAGCTTGTTCACACTGGACATTTCAAACAGCACTCGTTGACATTTTTTTTTCCACAGCGAAACAGGCAGACAACGAGGAGAAGCGAAATAATTGGTCATTTTGTGTGGGGAGAAAGTAGAAAGGTTGATTTACTTTCCTGCCATGCCTGTCTCGAGAATAAGAAACTAGAAGCATTAGCTTCGTAACTCAGGAAATAAATATTGCAATATAGCATGGCTCTGTTCAGAGATAAGAAAGACCACAGTTCCTAAGCTTGGTATTTCCCGCGCTATCTTGTGTGATACATCTTTCGAAAAACTGATGCGAGGAAACAACATACTGTGGTTTTTGACGGGGGAAGGAGGCACTAAACTATTACCATATTCATGTACTGTTGTTCAAACTAATTGGAGCCGAACGGGGGGGAGCACACCCTCCTCCAACATTAGTTCATATTTGGGCATATCCGAACTATCCTGGAAATGGCTGCAAATACGCCATCTCTGCATTTACATCAAAATAAAGACCAACGCTATTATCAATGCGCCCGACACAGATACAAATCAGACCCCAACAGCTTTACACAGGTCGCGTATCTCGGGTTTCACAAATTGGTCGCAAAATAATTTTGGACAATCAATGTGGCGTGACAACAAAATTGGCGCTATCATTTACCGCTGGGCTAAAATGTTTTTGTACACACTGTCACACTGTCGGAATACTTTTAGAAAAAGTCAATCTTAGCGCTGCCTGTTCGTGCATGCAATGGATTTGCACAAAAGGACAATTAATGTTACATCCTCAAATAAACGAAAGCCTTTTTTCTTTATCTCCATTTCGTTCAGTAAAAAGTAGACCACGGTTGATAAAACCAACTCTATCCATTGAACTGTGACGTGAAATGTTGAAAATGCTGAATTACAAATGTGTAGGATACGTAAAGTAAAGGAGTTTGATCGCATTTATTTATCGCTAAAATACCCCAGAGGTGAAACTACAGGACGGGACGCAGCGAGCTCTGCTCTCCGTGGCGACCGGGCTTTCTCCTGCACCGAAACGCCACAGCAAGGACCGCAAGGGCGTCCGATCGCCAGCTGACAGCAGCAACGCAAGGCAACTCATCTCTTTTCAACGGACTGGTAACAAACTGGTCATGACGCAGATAAGATTAGACTACATGGCATTAAGCATTCCAGGGTTTAGCGGTGACAAATGAAATGTATATCAGTCTGATTATTTCCCCTTAGAGTATGTGTTAATGGGTTCTTACACGGTCAGGATTGTAGTGAGATGAATGCCGCTTCAGAAAGAGTCTGGCGTCGAAATAACTCCTCTTCTTTAAACCTAAACCGCCAACGAAGTAACCTTAAAGACACAAACATACCTTGATTTGGCCTCCCAGGCAGAGTGGAGGTCGACACCTCTTGAACTCCATTGTTGTCACACATTCTCGCACGAGGACGTGACAAAGCCACACGCACCTTCTCGCGCTCATGCTTAGGCATGGAATAGTAGGTTAGATTGAAAAAACGTTTTGTTAATAAATGTTTTGTTAATGCAGTCTGATTTTCGGATTAATATCGCACGAGTATTCCCCACCTCTGCTATGCAAAGAACTCCTAAAATCTTTCAAGAATGACGCTGATAATTCATCAAATAACTATCAATTTCCGCTCAAGAAGCGGTGGTGCCCCCGAGGTAGAATGCTGACTAGGGTCAAATTCGATTGATCAGTATACATTTTTATTTTTGATAGTCTTAATTTGATTAGCCACAGGCCCAGTAAAGTTTACTTAGACCAAATGGTGCCTCGTGTGAGGGTTATCTGATACAAGTTGAATCTGATACAAACTAAAGGTGACACATCTAGGAAGTTTCATCTGAAGTTAGTCACTGAATTAAACATTTAGCACTTTAAAATGACCTATATCTTCCTATTGGCTAGAGGATTAATGATGTTTGTTTGATCTGAAGAAACAGAAGTACATCTCACCCCCCCCCAAAAAAATCAAAGGCTCTGTTGCTATGGAAACTGAGAATATCAGTCGCGCAGGCACGACGGCTCCAACATCACTCCGGAGCCACATCTTATCACACTCCTTGCTTGTTAAAAGTTTGTGCTCCTTTCCTTTTTTCTTGTGCCTGAGCTTCCTTCGTCTTCACACAGTCTATAGACAGTCACCGTGCTTGACTTTTTTTTTTTTTTTTTCGCCCGCTTGGATTGAACTGTCACAGATGCATACACTGCTTCGTATGCCGGGAAAAGTGCAACAATAAGCATCTTTGCCAGGTCATACCCATACACGGAATACGTAAGTCGGCCAGTTGTACCGTCATTTGTGGCATTGTTGCATGTGCTGATACACAATTTTGACACACTTATTTTCCCACTGCACTCAGTCTTTCTTACGAAATGCATCGCTAAAAGTTCAGGATTATCATAATAATTGTTGTCGTTACATAGTTTGGGTATTGTAGTCTGACTTGTTTAGCCCTGAGTGGCAAATTCTATTTGTGAAGCCGAGGTAAACAAACACAATCGGATTGCGGTCTTGCTTGTTGTGCGCTGGCTACAAATGCCATACATAACCACCGCCACTGCTTTCGTCAAGTGGGTGCTATTCATGGCATGGAAAATGTTTTGAGAAGTGTTCAAACACGGAGAAAACAGCATCTTGTCTCAATATGGTGGAGGACGACTTGAAGTCGATTGGCTCCGAGGCTGACGGCTCGTTCCATGTGCCTCGTTTCATCTCAGCCACATTGCGCGGTTCTCTGCTCTAATTTGTCATCTGAGACTGTGACTCACTCTTGGCTCATCAAGCTCTTTTTATGAATGAGCCCAAAAATCACCACAGGATCATTTGCTACGTGCCGAACGTGAATCATTCAATTTTTCCGCGGCTGTTTTGGCGGCGCCTCACCCATGTGCCAACGCGGCGTCTGACCCCACGACCCGAGAAAGCCGCTGTACGCCATGATTATTAACCTCAGTTTGCCCTGGAGGAGATCCCATCTCCTCGGAGCTATTGTGTTTCCAGCTACCTGGTGCCCGAAACACAATATTTGCAACGAAGAGCGGTGAAATGTGCTACCTGTGAACTCATGGTGATGAAAAATTAATAGGGGGAGTCGAGTACTGACCCTACGTAGCATCTGACTGCAGGGCATGTCTCTAGTATGAGTCGAGGCTATTCTTTGCCTCCAAATGATTACGCTTTATTTATGGCAGTTTTATTTTCAATTTTGTTTTCGGTATTTGTCAGGGAGAAAGGGAGCTCTTTTCTTGTTTTTTTTTCTCTCACAAAAATAGCACTTACTCATGAATATGAACGTTCTTTTCTTTCCTGCCTACCCGATGCGACGTGTTCATTAGGAGTAGCACCGTTTTGTTCCAAAAAAAAAAAAACTAAACTCGAGATCTGCAAAGAGACAGAGGCGGCATGAGAATATGTGAGATTCTCTGTCTGCTTTTGAATCTGTCATTTTGTTTGGTTTGATTTTCCGAGAAGCGAGGTCAAAATTGCTGCCGTTTCCTCTATGTATGTGTTTGTATTTTCGTCAGGTCTTTGAGAGGGAGTGACTAACGACACAGAAGGAACCAGCCTCAAGCTGTGCGAAAGATATGATTTATCCCCGTGATTAACCTGTGCCATTCCTCTGCGCACTTATTCAAATTCACGGCTAAATTCATCCCTCTTTCTCCCATGCCATCTTATTCATCAGCCTGCTTTTGCATCCTCCCTTTTTTTTTTATCTATATTCCAGAATAAAGATGTGCTGCTTACACAAAGGAGCCATTTAGATGGCAGTGGGTAGGGAGCGGATATGAATCTGGTACGACAGTGTCTTCGATTAAAAGCAGCATGAGGGCCCGAGCTGGAGAAATGGCCGTGCACAAAGCTGAGCCTACGCATGCACATGGGGCGCGTCCACTCTAGCTGTCTGCCGGCAAACCCATAAGCCTGACGCACGTGTGCAAGATCACAGGTTTTGGTTTACACATAATGGAATGTCCTCAAAGCACACGTCATGCGGAAAGAGCAGCAGGGCTGTTTTGACAGGGGCAGAGCTTTCGAGTGGAGAGATTTGTGGACCGCAAATGGGAACCGTATACAGTACAATATCAAGACTGTTTGACACTCAAACTGTAGAGTACAGAGATAATCAAAGAAATGTCTTCAATAAAGCACAGGTACTGCTTATTTGCCACTGAACTTGAGTACAGGCACTCGGTTACAGTCCGCTGAAAGAGATAGATGCGTTGGATCTTATAACGAGCGAGAGTCAAAATCTGGCCAGGGGGCTGAGGAACTACTGCTGACGTCAAAAACATATACGAGTGAGTACGCTTTCGAGGAGGTTAATTCCGATAATATGCCCATTCCAGTTACCCTGGCCACAGATTACTCAGCAATACACAACACGATGGCGTGCTGATAAAAAGAGTTTCAGTCTCTAGATACTTTCTTTTCTGGGTCCGTCCCCCGAGAATCTGACAGGGGGTTTTTTGACAATGCCTGGGCTTCAGACGGCGCTGCTTTTTCCGAGAGACAGGTTAAAAGAACGATAAATCCAGTCGTGTTGATATAAATAGTGGTTTTATGCTGTCGTAGGTCTCACGGCACCGTTTCTCATCCACCTCTTGGCAGCTGTGGCTTATTTTTTCACTGACTATAACAGCCAGAGAAATCCATTGCCGGCATGACCTGAAACTCAAAGCGGACATTTGGTGGCCTTAAAAGATTTGGGAAGGACTTTATGGACTTCATTATTTTACAATCTTCCCTTAATGTGTGTGTCCCACTGCCTTTTTTTTTCATGGCATCACTGCCAGTGGAATGAAGAACTGTGTGTAAAAAACAAAAAACAAGCGTCGACCTTGAAGGAAAATGTGTCCTTGACATAGTTACATTTATAAATGATGCCATCTCTCAGTGGAAACCTGGACGAGTGTTTTTGAGGTGTAGAAACGTAAAAAAAAAAAAAAAGAGGCTCGCCTAAATGTTTTATTAGCAGTAGAGAAATTGGGCGCCGACTTTGATAGGAGTACCTGAGGACACAGCTGGACACCTGAGTTGGAGTCTCCTGACTGAAGGTTCGCCACAGGAGAGGCTACACAATGAGATGCCGTTCACAGCATGGAGCTTCCTTGAAACCAGCCCGCGCATATCCAAACAGGAGGCTGTGCCTCACATGCATCAGCATGCAGACCACCACCACAGCGGTGAGTAAAGAAAGCATTTGTTCTTGCGCTGTGGAAACCGCACAGAGGGAAGAATCCAGATTTCAGCGTTTTTTTGTGTGGCCGCGAAGTTGACTGTGAGCTGAATGATTTCCAATCATTTCCAGGTCCATGCGGTCGTTGGAATATCGTTCGATAAGGCTGCACTTTTTTTTAGTCGGCATCAACACCCGAGTCATTATTTCAAGCTCTCTGGCTCTTCGAAAGGTTGGAAGACAGCGTTTGGACCGGCAGCTCGCCTTCGTCGAGGATGCTAATTGACTGGCAGCACATAATGAAGTCAGAGGGTTGCAAGGTTGTGATAACGCTGTAATGAGGAGAAGGGATTGTCAAAAGCCGTTGTAACTGTACAGTGACTTAATTCGTCAATGTTAAAGAAGAGTTTTCCAGTTCGTGTCCCTGTGGTTGCGACCCAGTAGTAACAGCTCATGTTTAAATAGGTGCACACGTAAACATGGTTTATTTGATTCCGTTTGGAAACAATAATCACAAACTGTCAGAAGTGTAGTACCTTTGCTGCAAATATATATATATATATATATATATATGATATATACTCCAACTGACTCTCACTTGACTTACCTCTCCAGAGACTTCAGTTACCGATGTGTAAAGTTGCGCATTTGCACCTTTCCTGATGTGACATAGGCATATGAGCGTTTGCATTAATCTTTTATGCGGCATGCCCTAATTGGAGTGTCAGTGTCACTTTTAGCGGCTGATATCAAAAAAGTTAACCGGTGTGAAACTTTGTGTACCTTGCATGTACTGTGGAAATGAAAGGCTGCCGAGAAAGCCGCAGGGCCACCTCAGCCTAATCGTGTTTTGCTGAGCTTGAGCATATTTCCTAATTATGTCCTGTCCCCTGCGGCCGACAGGAGTAGTTTGTGCATGACGCTGACATGCACGATAGGAAAAAACAATAGCATCGTCTTATACGTCTTAACCGTAATTGTCATGTCAGGTGGAGGGATAACATTTTTCGTCGGGGAAGTCCTGCAACAAACAGGAGAGGAAAAACCGGACCGGAACACTGAGCAGAGGACACGGGCAAACAAATGGGAAAGGGACAGGGCAGAAACTCAAGAGAATGAACCCTTCTCCTGCTGTGCAATGGCACAAAAGGAAGGAAGAGCAGAGACGAACTGGAATAGGAAAGGGGAGAAACATGCAAAAAAAAACATGCAAAAAAAACAATATAGACTAATAATAATGCCCAGAGCGGAAATAGTTGAAAACCTGACCGAGGACACTGAATACTTTATGCCCAAAATCCCCCCCAAAAGTACAGACAATCTATCCCAAGCCACCTTGACGAGGCGTCGGAGAGCAACACCCATCCTCTCTCTCCTCTCCAGTCGCTGCATAAATAGCTGCAGAGAGATCGCTGATTGATAATTATCCTTATCTCCAAATGTCTCCTGTTACGGGGATACAAATAAGCGGCGGGGGAGGAAGCGGGAGCTGGCGGGCAGAGGTCAACGGGAGGACTTCTACATTTCACCCAGTGCACGCTGAGAGATGGCGGTGCCACCGAGTGACGGTCTCCGACCTCTAGGTGAGATCGAAAAGGGATGATAAAGGCTACTGACGGAGAGAAAATTGGCAGATAATTGCAAAGGCTAGAGGGGCACATTTTGTCTCCCGCCGCCTCATCCTCTTCGTCGCGCAGCACGCGCACACGCGCGCCGGCTGAAAGTACACGGATCGCCATTCCCACAATTAGGGCTGTCTTGTTGCTGTCTGCTTTGGCTTGTTTTCATTTTTAATCTCTATTCATATATATATATTTATTTTTTTTCAGAGAAACTGTCGTTAAAATCGTGTGTGTGCGGCTGTTTGCGTGTGTGCATCTACCCTCTTATTATACAACCCTCTTATTATTATTACAACTCTCTGCAAGTCGTATTTACATACTCTCCAAGCATATTGGAGCATTGGATATCATTTTTATGAATTTGCATCAACTCCATTTCTGGGGAAAATGTGACTTACTGGTCAGGAAATTTGAACTCACGTTTGCTGCGTTAGACGTGTCAGGCCCAATCCAGGAAATGGTGCGCCTAATGCGTAGACAGGGGGACTATAAAGGGGGGTCTGGTCATGCGCGCACGGTCCTCAGCTGACCTCTCGAGAGTTCACCTCCAACATCAGGTTAACGTCATCGTCCGGTGACAAAAAAAAAATATGGCTTCATACAACTCATTGACATGTGGAACAACACCACCCGAGATATACTTTTGATGTTTTGTCATCCCGTTATTGCAGGCATACTATTTAAAAAACCAAGCTCTTAGTTGAGCTCAGATTTTAAAATAAAAAAAAACTAAAAATCATTTCCAACAGACATAAGCACTAAACTCAAAACGTTTTCAGTATATTAGCTGTTACAGGGTACTTACAGAATAAGTTCATTTACCCCACGTCCTTATTTGCTATTTTACTCGATGTAATATTTCCATCCTTTCACACCATCAGCCACCTCTGTTGCCCATTCATCATGTCGCGTGTCTCTCACTGGGGATGAGAGAAAAGCGCGCTGGACTGCGTTTGAACTGGAAAAAGAAGCTGAACCAAATCATGTCTTAAGAAAACCACACGGCCTGTGTGTGTGTGTGAGAGAGAGCGAAAGAGAGAGAGAATGAAAGAAAAAAGGAGCGAGGGATTAAAGTGAAGTGCTGCTCTGTGCTGCTCTGCTGGCTCACTGGCAATGCTGTCCAGAAGGATGCTTGTCTGAGTAATGTCATTCCTTCTGAACCGTATTCATAATCTCAAACATTGTTTTTTGTTTTTTTTTTGTTCCTTTTTATTCTTCACAGGCTCCCTCACTGATTCGATTGGACAGTGGCAAGGTGGGCCCAGATACTGTATATCCCATCCTGTTTCACCGGCGGCTTGCTAGTCCCCCGAAAAGTGAGGAAAATCGCAGAGGACAGTGTTTAAAAAAATAAATAAATAATGACTCACGTGCGGGTGAATGAGCGGGAGCCGTGTGAACTGTGGGTGTCTCTGTGCGGCGATTCTTCAGTCCTCTCCCCCGAACTCATCCGTTTCCACGCATTGGAGTTATTGTTTCATTGTCGCCTGGCGCCACTGTGAGGCCTGGCTTTCAAAATCTCAGTAATGAACCAGTCAAATCTTGTTTGTCTCTTCACAGATCAGAGGCCGACTGGCTCCGATTTCCGGGTCTTTAGTCAAGCTAAACTAACACACTGCAACGGCTGAACTTCCTGTTTGCCGCGTGTGTGTGAGCGTATGTGGCATGGAACCTCAAGCCAGTGGTGCTCATTTTGTCTCTTAGTTTCCTGTATCCACCCCTTGTCTGGTTTATGATTTATTATCATTTTTAGTCAGGTATAGCTTCGCCTCCTGACCCGGTGTCTTCTGTCCTTATCAGCATCCTACCTGCCTTAATCGCTCGCACCTGTGTTCACTTAACTCATGTATAATTAGTCCTGTCAACCTTTGTCTTGTCCATGTGCCACACGTTATCTGTTCCTTTGTGGCCTTCTGGCTATTTCTAGAATGGATGTAATGGAAGTTTTACTGTAAGGCCCTGTGTGTTTCATAGAAGAAGAAGAAGAAGAAAAAAAAAGGCGCATGTTAGCAGCTTCTTTAGCAGCTTAAGCAACGATGCCCGAATTGAGGTTCTGATCATCAAAAATGGAATTCAACCCATATGTCCTGCCAGTGACTTTGCCTGGATGAATGGCATGGAATGAAAAGCGCGCCACCCATAATGCCAGCACAAAAGGACGCACATTTCACTCCGCTGGCCCATCCGTAGCCGCGTCGACGGGGAACCGAGGTGAGCCGGGGCGGGCCCCGAGCGCTCGCTCCGCTGTGCTAACCCAGAGCAGAGAGGATAACCCTAATTGTCTGAGCGGCCCACACCATCGTTCCTCATTTGATGCAGCATTGACATCTAACATATTGGATTCCATGCTAGGGCAAACAGGCCAGGGCTGCGGCACAGGGGGCACTCGGAGACACGACCAGCAGCCAGGGCTAATTAACATTTATTGATACATGACCGCTGTAGGCCTGTTTGCCCGGTGAATTCAACCAGCTCATTACAGGCTTAATGGTGGGTAGGGGAGATAAATAATAGATGCCAGTCCACTCACGGGCACTTATGCACGCGCCGGGGGACCCCTCCACTGCCCCCACCCCGCCTTCCACCAATGCCTGACATCAAGTCGCCCCACGCAAAGTCAAGACACCCTCCCTCGAAACCGAGGCTGACATCACCGCTTCAATCCAATCCCGTGCTCTCCTGTGGTCCTGGTTGCAGACACCGATTGCGGATAAATGTTTGGAGTTGGGATACTAAATCCTTCACATGAATACGTGTGGGCCGCTCCGAAAACGAGCGGCAGAGAAACAATCTGCCAGGGGTGTGTGCAATATCCCGCGATCTTCAGTTTTATTTTTGCGCGCTCCAGGAGAGCTTGGCCCTAAAAGGACACAGGGGCGGAGAAAGGGACCTCTCCTTGTAGATTCGAACGACACGGGTTGTTCAGGGTTGCTCTGCTCCCCCCCCGCCCTCTCCAGCCCTACCTCCGCCAGCAGAAATAAAACGTGAGAAAAACCAATGCATTTGAGCGGAGCGCCGCAGCGAGGCATGCCGACATACGGCGGATGATGCTTTCTGTTGTGCTTCTTATCTCCTGTGCCTCCCTTGTCCCTTCCCATTGTTCTCCTCCCTGACAACATAACTTTCACACTCCCACAGCCCCACCTCCCTCCTGTAGCCCCGCATTAAATGCCGCCTTATCGGGCTCGTACACCGAAAACACACTGGGTTTTGATGTGCCACTCCGCCTCGTCAAAGCCTCTCAGTTCGAAAAAAAAAAGTCTCGAACATTCAGTTCTGCCAGCCAGGCCGTGAGTTTGGGATTAACTAGTTATGGCTGGGCGAGTGTTTTGTTCTTCTGTTCATGCGCCGCCCCGACAGTGGCGGCCCTCTCTTTTTTCCGCCATTGCCCTGACATCTTTCAGGACTCCATTACTCGCATTCCTTGGCTCAGAGGAGCCAAGAAAAAGATGTTTTGCGCTATTGGTTTGTGCGCCTTCCTGGGGTGAGGCAGCACAAATACGTTGGACACATAAAAGATTCCTCCTTTGGTGATTCATTGAAAAAACAATCGGATGTCATGGCCTACTGACTCACACGCAAGCACAAACTATAATGGCCGTGTGAGAAGTTACACCGCTGGGGATGAACAAAAATAAGGTTTTAAACGTGCGCTCGTTCTCCTGCTCGTATCTCTGTTTGTCTTATCGTCTTCCTCCCAGAGTTCTGCACAGGTGATGTGACACGAGCATCAATAGGCTATCGTTCAGCGATTGCACCTGAGGCGCCTTGAATTGTTTCATCGGTTTTGTGCATACGGCGTTACCAATCGAGGCCGTGGAACGACCTCTAAAAAAGATACGACTGTTAGTGGACGAGTGGTCTGCCATGAATATCTGGTGGCTGTGTGGGAGAAGTTTCTCTTTACTCATTGTTCCTGTAACAGCCAGATCCCCTCTTATTGTTGCGGCGGTCGATGATCGCAGCATATCGCACCATAGTTGCTCGATTTACCTGTGGCGCCATGGAAGAGCAAATCGTAAGCCTCGATCTTGTCACGCCTCAAATATTCTAATGAGAAATGTAATTAGAATCCACTGGCCCCTGTTTGAATAAAAAGTAAGAAAAGCCTCGAGGAAATGTTCCTTAAATAAGCGGTGGCCAGGGGCAGGGGGCGTACTCATTTACAGGTGACACAGAATATGCGGCGTCCAGAGCATCCAACATGTCCTTTTATGAAATGGACAATTCTCTCGCACAGTTCGACTGAAACTTGTCAACTCGTACGATATGTCTCAGATCAAGTCAAGCAGGATGGATGTTTTCTCATACACACTTACTCGATTTTTCATTTCACAACAGCCAATAGAGACTTTCATGGAGACATATCGTCGAGACAAGTCGACGCTTAGGTAGGTCCAGGCTGTACTTCAAAGTGGTAATTGCATGCAATTTACAAAGACAACTTCGGCCACCGAGTGACAAAGGTCAGGGGGTGCCATTATGATCGGCCGGGCCTCATGGTCACAGAAAGCACTCTGTAGTTCATGTGAAAGAAAGGCACTCTCATTGCCCCCGTTATGTCACCGGTGACACTTGCGATGCTTTCAACACTTTGTTTGCTGTGCTTCGCGGGAGGAGTCTTTTGGTGGCTCCCGTGAGAGTCCGTCGGCTTTAAAGCACATCACAGGCCTTGCTGCAACACTCAATCAACGGAGGCATATAAGCCTTGTGATATAGACTTGGTCAAATATTATATGGCAGCCCCCTCTTGTAGTATCGTACACAACTATAACATAAAAGAAATCAGAGTTTACATTTTTATTATTAAGGCCTCTATCTCCCCCCCCCCCCCCCCCCCCCTCTCCCAGTCTTTTGGTGGCTCCCGTGAGAGTCCGTCGGCTTTAAAGCACATCACAGGCCTTGCTGCAACACTCAATCAACGGAGGCATATAAGCCTTGTGATATAGACTTGGTCAAATATTATATGGCAGCCCCCTCTTGTAGTATCGTACACAACTATAACATAAAAGAAATCAGAGTTTACATTTTTATTATTAAGGCCTCTATCTCCCCCCCTCCCCCCCCGAACTTCATACATTCATTTTAATTTCCTAACATTATACCCCTGCAAAATATAGTAACATGTTCGAAATTGACATTGTAATATGTGGAAGGATAGCAAAATCCAGTCCTTAAATGTATTTCGGACAGTCCAGTGCGTCATTCACTGCGAGGGACTTGTTTGAATTGAAAGTCCTTTATTGTCCCGCAAGGGGAAATTTGGGAAAAAAATGGATTTTAATTGTTTAATTGTAATTGTTATTACACAAAATAGACTTGGCGATGACCTTCTGTTTGTTACAGTGCGAAATAAGAGGCTGGTGGAGTAGTTTAGCAGATACTCTGACGTGTCTCTCGTGCGGGGTCCATTTCCGGGACCTTGAATGAACACATGCGTGTTGATAACATGGCTATGGTGTCGTTTTATTAAGGGCCGGATCAAAGTGATGTGATCTGCGAACTGCAACAAGTGACACTCTGAAACACCGCGTCAAAGGGGAGGAAATCCGCTCATTCTGTGAGCACTTGATCCCGTTCAGTGTTGTTGAACAGTTTTTCCGATACAAAGCGACACAGACGAATGTGATGAGCCAAGGTGAATTGTTGTGCTGAATCCGAATTTCGGTTCTAAACCGATGGTGGACGCAGTCAAAGGAATTACCCTGAAATTAACCCACGGCACCCCAACAAGTGAGCCTCACCTCCTTTAGTCGGCGATAACGCCCCAAATTATTGCTGGGAGGAGAACATATGCGGAGCACAATCAAGTGGTGTTTCAGCCATATGCGCCGCTGATTGCAACTGCTAAGAATAACAGAGAGCAATTGGTTGCTGCCTGGAATTGCGCTGCTGCCACTGCTTCCCGGTCATTTCGCAGAGAAAGGCTGATGTGCTGAGCGGCAAAACAACATGTGTCCAACAGCTTTTTACTTGGAAACGAACTGACCCGCTGGGTCGAATAGTTATCCTAAATGACTGCAAAACAGCTGGCGAGGTGCGATGATGATTAACTTCTGCACTAGTAGAGAAATATATATATACACACACACACACACACACACACACTTTCGCAGATGCTCACACACACACGCATGCAACCCCCACCCTCTCACGGGAGCACTTCCACAAGGGCCTCTGATGTTTTTTGATCATTCGCTGTTTGACTCGCCAACCGTACAGGCCTGCCACGGACTCTGAAGAGTCTCTTCAAAAGCCTTTCGCAAAAATGGTCCTGCTTTTTCGGACTTCAGGTCAGATAACATGAAATCCGATATCCAATCTCGGCCTCTTTGAATTGTTGCAGCCACGTTGACTTTCTTCGGCCGTATATATAAGTTTTTTTTTTTTTTTATATATGTGTGGTGAAAGGGGATGCGCCAGTGGAGAATTATCACCTGAATCCCCTCCCGTCTCTACCATGCTTCATGGAGAGTTTCAAATCATTGTCAAGCTGCAACTTTATGTTACTTTCGTTTCGGTCCGGTCTCCCAGGTCGGCCGTAGCAGACAGCTGTTGTCGGCGAAAAGCATCTACTATACACTGTCTGCTCGGCACAAAATGAAAGACACTGTGGTCTCACTGCTCAGTAACACTCTACTCCAAATGAGTGAGTTGTGATCTTTCTTAGTTTACTGACTCCTGCTTGCATAAGCAGCTGTCTATTAAATAGGTATTCAGATAATCTTGCTCATATGTCATCGCTGTATCCATTTATTTGTAGTATATATATATATATGTGTGTGTGTGTGTGTATATATATATATGTGCGTATATATGTATATTTAAAGTGATTTGGAAAGAGTATTGTTCACGGTGATGCTGTGAGGTCAAGTCACTTTAACAATATCAGCAGTGGACAGTCGATGGGACTGAATGGGGTCAAACGGTGATAAAGCCAGGAATCGACCTTATTTACTGTGCCGTAACGTGGCTGGCGGCTACTTTGCGCTGCAACTGGACAACGCACATAGAGCGATGAATTTGACCGATCTCGCGACTAGACGGGGGGGGGGGGAAACACACATCCATGCCAGTAGAGCCACCGGCATCACCACAGCTTCACCGCAGCTTCCTCTGCGCGATAGCCAACGCGCCACCAGTGACTTTTTTAATTACACACCACTGAAGCATAGGCTAATGCGGATCATCGCTCACATTACTGCCTTTTACCCACCACACGCTGACTCCTCAGCCAGTGATGGCCGACACAGTGCACCGGCCTATGTAATCAACCACCGCTACCATCTCTCTTAGCCATTCTTCCGCTCCGTTGAGTGCACAGCTTCATGTGGCCCCTCTTGTTCTCTACTCAAGCAGAATCATTGGCAGTGACAAACATCGTTCTAATGTTCCTCAATGAGTGTTCCACCTTTGGCTGCATGTTGTAGCCTGCAGGGGGGCTCTTCTCTTGAGTGAGAGCTACGTGCTGACCCGGGTTTTGCATGCTCGCAGTTTGGCTGTCCACTCCGGTGAATCACACAACCAGGCCCCGTCCCTGTCCTCTTTGCTTCCAGGATATTATGCATTCGCTGAGAGACTTTGGCCCTCATAGAAGAAAAAAAACGTCACTGCGCCCTGTTGAAAAGATTCTGTCTGCATGACCCGACCTAATAAACCTTTTTAAAGAAGAGGAAAAAAATAATAATAATACGTTGTTGAAAATACAAATGAGTGAATGAAAGTAATCAGGGAATGTAGCATCTGTGTGGTGGAGAGTTAATTCTTGCAACAAAAAAAAAGGATTTGGCCAGTACATGATCCAGGATGTGGATTCGAGGCTTGCAATTTTGATCATTTTCAGAGTTTCTATGAAAACTATTCACTACATTCTGGTCTCAGTATTTTTTGGGGATGTGATTAACTACTGGACCAACTGCCTTTCCATTATTCAAACAAAATGAAATATCCTGGATATATATATATATATATATATATATATATTTATTTATTTATTTATATTTATATATATATTTCCAGGATATTTCATTTTCACATATATATCTTTCTCTGCAGTGGCATTGCCTGACTTTGAGATGGAGTGTTTCTTCTGACCCTAATATGCATGACATATTAATCTGTGGACTATGAGGCACACACTGGGGGCTTTAGTGTTCATTTTGGCAGAGCTGTGCTCTGAGACAGCCTGCTGCTGACGATTTCAAGTATTAGCACTTTGGGTCCTCTCTGAATTTGCCATAATACTGCGCTCCACAAAAGAATCAGCCACCCTGTGCATATTCTTTTACATTTGTACATTGTGTAACTATTGCTTCATTGTTGTTTTCTGACATATTAACCACACGTTTAAATTTTGCTAGGATTCTGGATGTTTATGAAAAACAAAGGAACACAATTTTTTTTTTTTTTTCATTTGCATTAGATGGGGTTTTGGCTGTACATCAGTGATACGGCTCGTGGCTAGGGAGCATGTGGTGACTCTGACCTTTCCTCACCTTGGCGAGATGATAGGGTGACCAACTGTGAGGCCTGCTGTCCGTCTCTAAGTGCGGCCTGTTTTTTTTAAGCGAAAGGCCTGGAAACCTTGCCAACAGATATCAGATGTACACCTGATAACAAAAAAAAAAGTCATTGTGGTTTGTTTAGTTGTGAAATTATACCAATTGTTGTAATTTCATAAAAAGATGACTCGATTAGAAGATACTCTTTTTTTTGTGCTGACCTTGCTCCCTGCAAGTACAATACAGCTTGTTTATGAGACGAAATGTGCCTCTGCTAGTCCTTTATGGAACAGACGTACCTGTTGTCAGAGAGAACGGCCCCCGTGGGTTGTTGTTATAGCTCTGGGATCATGTGTTACCAGGTCCAAGAGGTGTGTGACACAATTGTGGCAGGTGGACTGCCAGGTGTCCCAGTTGGCGTCCAGGCTTTCATGTGCTCAGGCTGAAATGTCACATACAGTATTTCCAAGAGAGTACTCCGGAAATACTGTCTCTTCAAAATCTGAGTGGGCCAAATGGGTAACCGGTTCAGTTCCGTGTCTGTGTCAAATCCTTGAGCTATCACGTTTTGGCTTCAGCCCATTCAGCACAATGTGTCTGTTCGTTGTTGCTTTCAACAAAGCCGCCTCAATGATTTTCAGCGACATGTCTTCGTCGTATAATTTTGGGAAACTGATCGTTGACTCTAGAAATGTCAAAATAAAGTGGTACATGTTTCTGGAGCTTCTGGAAGGCAGCCGTATTTTCAAATACAATCTATCCTGATTAGTAAGATGAAAACAGCTTCTCTTCAGAGGCAGGGGCGTACTAAGTAGCATGCAAAGTAGAAAGGTGAGATGACTCCTGAAATCTATTTTGATTGTGTGTGTGTGTGTGTGAGGGGTGTGTGTGTGTGTGTGTGTGTGCCTTTGTGCGCGTTTGCTTGCGTGTATAGAAAGTACAACACCTGTTAGCCTTCCATTCACTGGAGCAAAGCCTATTAGAACAAGCATGAGACATATCCCTCAGACTGTGAACTGTGAACACATGCACATGCACACTCACACAAGCACACGTACACACACATTTGTGTCTTCATGACTTTTGAGGGCATTACATTCCCTTACATTTATTTCTTGCTCTCTCAGTTTAACCTTCAGCCAACAACCACTAACTAAAGCCTGCCTTAGTCTTAGATTAAAATGGTTTCCATTATATGGGTATGTATATATATATATATATATATATATATATATATATATATATACAATATATCTAATTCCCTATTTTGTAGCCCCAATGTACTGCCAACTTTTTGTTCTGTCTAACGCTGCGGTCACCTTCAACAAGACAAAAAGTCTGCATGGTTTGTGGCTGTGCTACTTTGGTCTGGTGACGAAATATTTATTTTTATCCCCTGCAAATTCTTATTCATCAATTGTAAGTAAAGAATCAAACCTCTGTCAAGGGTAAACGTATTGCTTTGCCCCCTGTAGAGGTTGTTGGGAATTTAACTACTGAGGTGTTCTAAAATCCTGTTGATCCTGCAACAATGAGGACAAAAGTGTGTTTCAAATATGTTTTTGAAAGCTTTTTCATTTAATTGATAGACCACTGTATCCTTCCAGCATTTGGAATATTAGGCTCTTCCGTGCATTCTCCAATGTTTGGTGCAGATTAAATATTGATTTCTATAGATTTTGCAACATGGAGAAAAATGTCCCTTTGCGTTGGATTTATATGGGGCGTTGCTGGAGGCCACTCATTTTTCTGATTCCCACGGTTTGACTCAAGAGTTGATATGCCACAATATACACCTCGGCTCTTCTGATATCGGAAGCTATTTGAGTATTCAGCAAGCTGACTTGTCCCCAGTAATAAAAGTTCCTTTCTAGCACGCTAAGTCCTTAAAGCAATCAAGGATGATGAGAAAATAGACAATCACCGAGAGAGTATCGCATGCTTATCCAAATAGTCTGGCTCCTTATGAAATTGGGTTGGTTTATTTGAATGGGTGTGAAGTCCCTTTTGGTCCGCTGAAGATGAATATTGATTTAATCTGAAATTGTTAAATATGGGACAGATGGTGACACGCGAAAGACCTTGAATTACGAAACCATAGTCTATAATAAACTGTCCTCTTGGGCGAGGCATCTGCAGGCTATTAAGATTTTTTTTCCAAGGGAGTAAGCAACATTTTTTTGAGAAATTGCAATGGTCGTTCACTTCCGTGGCATCCTAATTCTGAGCTCTCATTCATTCTCGTGTAATATTGAAACGTCTGAAAATATTTAGGATCCATTTGGCTCTCCAGCAAAAGGTTTTAGAGGTATAGGTAGGATTATTTCTCTCGTGAATTCCAATACCCGGATGTATTGGAATTCACAAAAGAAATAATCGCTGCTCTCAGAGAAAGGGGTTTGATTGCATGACCTAAAATGACAATGTCTACACATTGTTTTTCCCCAGCTCAATTTGTTTTGCAAATGCATAAACCGTTACAGCTTTTATTCTCACTATATGCTGCCATAAATGCAGTAGATGTTGCATATAATCATTTGTGGTGGCTGAGAGATGTACTGATACTGAGAATCGGTTTCAACTGTACAGAACAGAGGCTGCCTCGGCGACCTTGTCTTCCGCTAATGAAAAGTCTTTTTCTTTTGGAAAAGGGATGGATAATTGCGAGGAGCTTATACTGCAGACACTCGCCATAAAATACAGTAAGCCTAACCAGGGCTAAATGTCAAAAGTTCAATCAGCGCAGATCAGTTCAACTCTAATTGCCGACATGTTGTTGTTGTTGTTGCGCTGTGATGATGTGGCCTCCACCTGAGCACCAGGTAGTCAACTCCAGCATATCCGCAACTGCACGACTTGCAATCGCTCTTTTGTCCTTCCATCCCACACACAGCGGCAGCCTTTGAGCCACGGCAGATGCTGGTGAGAGCTGGGAAATCAATGCGCTCAAACGGGGATAAGAGGGACTTGGTTTTGGATAACTCAGGGTCTCTTATTGTGCATTATTCATTAGACAGGAGAGACACAAAGTCACAATTGCTGCCATTGCAGAGGTGTAGTGGGGAAAAGGAACATGAAAGCTAAATCTCACAAGGACTACAATCCCTGATGCGTGGGTTTTTTCCCACTCCTTCTGTGGACCGGGGCAGGTATAACACACCGTCTGCCAATGTTACAACCTATTTGAAATATGTATAAAAAAAAAGGCTTTTCTGCACTTTATGTGGTAAAGAAAAAGCCAATATGCATTGTGTGATTACGATTACTGTGCACATATCCACACAACGCACAGTTGTGACCTACTGGGCAGGAGACATTGAGCAGCCAAGCATCGCTTCAGAACTTCATTCAGATGTAACCTGATGGATTCCACGACCATGACTAAATCAATTATTTGTGTTGGAGGTAAACAAAAACAAAACCAAAAAGACACATTATTTATGTTTAGAAGTAGATTCCATATGAAATGTGTCAAGGATAGTTGACTTTTTTTCTATTGAACATCGGCGTCCACACAGCAGTTATGGATTTGCACTGCCTTTTCACTCGGAGATGTACACTTGGAGTTCAGAGATGAGGGGTAATCTTATCAACAAAACACCCTTTTCGACTGTGATTAAAATGTAACGGACAACATAACAGACGACCGACTGAAAAGACAAGGTGCTGATAACGATTCCCATCAACAACTCCATGACATTTGAAATGCGGCTCAAGGGCTCAGCTTTTCTAAGTACGAAGACAGACTGGCTCAAGGTTAAATGCTTTGCCAAGACCAAATCATTATTGTGCAGCAAGTGAAGGCATTTTTTCTCTCTCTCTGAGATATGCCCCACCCCGACAATTTGGCCCATGGAGCCAAGAGTCACAAATCAATACCAGAGCCCTTACACCATTTTAACATGAATTATTAGCATTAAAATGGTCTTTTTGTGGAAGAATCTCTGAGTGCTTGCTTAGTATATCATTATGAGGAGTACCTCATCTCTCTCTCACACTGACAGAGGAACCGACAGAACTTAGAATTTACTTCATACAACGATGTAGGAAGATGCAGGTCAACGTGTTCATTCAGTAAGTTGGAAACAATTATAATGTACGTCTCATCCACGATTGAAAAAACAGAAACATAACAAAAACATAACAGCATTACTTGGCAGAGGACATGATCATGTTGGGCGTCTCAGCTTGCAATACCGTAAAACTCAGACTGACTGAGTTGTGGCAACCTTTGCCGCCTTGTCTCGGCCGGATGTCATTCAGTTTTAATCAAATCAGGCACCGTCAGCGGCTCAGTCACCTGCTCACTATTGCAGATAACACACCGGAGTTTATCCTTTGGATAAAGGATGAGAAGCTAAACGCAGGGCTGAGGGCTGATTCTGAAGATTCTGAAATGCGACAGTGCACAAATATTTTACCCCATTTTCCCCATTTGATGCTGGTGATGACGACAGAACCTAAGAACCTGATAAGCCAGTGAACTGAGTGTACTGACTCCTACACAGGTGATTAAGAAGAATAAGATTGTTTTTTTAAATATATATACTAAGAAATATAAATACCCTGAGAGTTTATGTGTTGCACGTAACCCGCTACTTGTGCGCTCTAGTCCAAGAAAGATAATAATAGAGAAAGCAATAGCATGTACCCATGTTAAGGAGTATGAAGGATAAGGAGCCATATCCATACATGTTTATTTCAGTGGGGAAGACCAGGAGGAAAATACAAAGAAAACAGACACAATAAAGCATAGTCGAGCATGACAGGTACAAGCAGTACAGATGTTCATAATTAAAAATGATGTTTTATTTAAGCTTATTGTTCATCGTGTCTACGTGTCTCGAGCATGTGGCAGCCAGTGAGGTATCAAAAATGAACAAAAAATGTGCCTTGGCCGTAAAAATACTTGTCTATCTGACTTCTAGCAGCTTCTGCTTGCTCAATTCCGCATCTCATCTTCAGGACAAAGGAAATTGATACACATCCTCCAAACAGTGAAAAGCTCATCATCACACGGACATGATCAAATGCGTCACTTGGTGAGCAGAGGCAAAAGAGTAAAATAATAATAATGATGATGATGATGATGATGATGATGATGATGATGATGATGATGATGATGATGATGATGATTATTTAATTAATCAATCAATATTCAATACAAACATTTGTGTTTCAGGGGCTCTATATTATTGCGCCTTCCTCAGAGCTTTGATGTGCCATTATTATGCTATGTGCATGGGTGGCTAAGGAATACTAAATGTTCTTTCACTGGTTTAATCCCAATATTCATTTTTCTTTTCACCCCTTCCAACACTCAGCGGGACATTCATTAATTTCTTCTGTAATTATCACTCTACCATTTGCTCAAGCAGAAGTAGATTCTCTTAAATCCCACTCAACCTCATGAGTGGATTATGATCCCGAATCATAGTGCATATAAAAATTTCACTTTAAACTTTGTGAACTGGCAATCTGTCCTGTTCTATATGGAGGTTATGATGAGAAACACGTGCATGATCATACACTCATATCTCTTGTCAACTGAAATGTATTAAATGTGTTCCTCCAGACACGGCCCGTTTTTGTTTCAGGTTAATTTCTAACCACATACTTTTCTTCATACCAAATAAAAAACAGCTGCAAATATTTTTATCACAGACATACTGTAGGTAGATCACAGAAAGGCAGATGTCTTAATGATCAGTTCTTTTGTATGATGAGCAGCAATATCTAATCAAGAGCAAATGCCAAGCATGCACTGCTTTTACATGACCACAATTTAAAACCTCACTCACGGGAATATAATAAACCAGTCGGAGAAGAGGTACACACCTGCTTTACTTTAGAGAAAGTAGAGTACATTTACATGGAAAAGTCCTGTCTTTAAAACGTAAATGGAAAATTTTACACAAAGGAAACATCAAATCTTAAGAATGTGCAAACTGCAGTCAGAGAGAAACCCTGTGGAACCGGAATTTAAACTCACACGGCTGTGAGGCAGGAGTGCTAACCACTGCACCATCGTGCCATAGCCACGACATTAGGCATTATGTAGAGCTGACCTTCTCAGGTCTGAGGTTTATATTATCGCATATTGTATTGTTGTGTGTTTTTCCTTTATTTCCTTTATTCCTCCTTCCTTTATTTATGACCACGCATGTGGTCATAAATATACGTTAGATGTATGTATCTACTAATTATTTAAGTGAATGCTGCTGTATGTTATCTGTTGCATACAGGTTGATAGATGCTGTCTTTTCCCTGATGAGAACTTTAAGGCAGGTGCTGCCATGTGCGGCTTAATTTGATGTCTAATGAGAGGAGGGTGTTTCCCCAAGAACACATACACACCCACACGCATGCACCCACAAAGATGAACACGCACACACACGCGCCTCGCGCGAGCAGAAAAAAATCGACTGAAGTGTGATGGGGTTTACTGTGCTGTCCTACTAAGTACGATTTGCACACATAGCCCTACAAGCAAAGAATCCCATTCGCGGACAAATCTCTCCGACAAATAAATAAATAAATAAATAAGTGGAACTACTGTACATCCCACCCCGGATGTCCCATGTGCCGCTGCCTCGCGCGCACCAGACTGGCTGTATGTCCTCGTGCAGACGCGCCGGACGCTCAGTGTGAAGAACGGACGTTAGCCAACGCACCTCGCCGCACGTTCGGCTCCCAACGTTCATCATTTACGGCGTGAATTGGTTTTTCTTTCCTTTTTTTTAAAGGAACACCTTTACACCTCGGCCGGCCGCTGTGCGAGCAGGGCAGGCTTCCCAGGTGTGAGTGAAGGCGCCCGAGAGTGGAGAGGACTCTACAACTACACGAGACACCACGAGAAGGGAAAAACCGCGAAAGCACCCTACCGTAGTCTGCCTCAAAGCAAGGTTCCTAACAGGAGCAGGGCAGTGAGACGAGGGGGAAGCTTTGGGGTTCAATTTCTGCGGGAAACGACATCAGGAGGAGAGAGGAGAGGCGGGGGTGGGGGGGAAGGGGGCGATAAGTTCATTGTCGCCGTCGATGGGGACTCGGTGCCGATGCGAAACAGCGAGGAGACGCGTGGTGTAACATGGATCTCCGAGAAGGGATACACAACAGGAGGCGAGCTACGGTAAACAAAAGCAACTGTTGTTCTCTCGCTGCTCTTTGCCATGTCTAATGTTACTATTATTTGTCGGGCAGTATAAAAAAAACTTAACGGCAGGAGATAATGACCAAAAAATACGTCCATCCGCGTACAGACTAAGTATGGGTGGTTTCGAAAACAATATACTTTTTTTTATAGACTATATAGCCCTACGTTTATATATACAAATATCTATGTTTATATCAGGATACAGGCAATATGAGTTACAACCTCATGCAAAAGCACGTGTGAAGGAACATCTTGATATATATATATATATTTTTATCTCAAGGGGTTTCTCTGTTAATATAATTAAATGGGTTCTTGCCTTTATGGCCTTTATACAGATCATAAAAATATCACAGGGTTGACCCCCCCCCTCACACGCACGCACACACACCTAGATAATAGATAATAACGTTCTCTGTGTCCTTTAATTACTGTGGCCATCACTTATTCCATGCACCTTATCTGCATGAGGACACAAATCCACCTGGCAATCCCTGCTCGTTTGAAAAGCTTCAGGCAGAACTCATTTGTCGTCGGTGATCAACAGGGGGATTGGACGGAGTCCAGTCACATCATCTCTCACTGTCTCAGATTGCGCCTCGTGTGCTCCGTCCTTAAGTCCTTTGGCATGAGACTCCTGATGGAAATAGTTATTCTCAAGTGTCCATATGACTGAGAGGGAGCTGCCTCGCACGTTACGATACTGCCATTAAGTACATTACATGTGGTTCCTTTGACAGCATAAGCGCTTCCCTGTGGCAAAATGTATGCATTATTCCTCATCCACCTTCGCGCTTTGCAGGGACATCTTACATAGTTGTAAGCACTGTCTTTAGTTTCATGCTGACAATGTGCCAGCTGGATGTTCTGTGGGCATAACCATTACTACCCAAACCATTACTCCCCCCCCCCCCCCCCCCCCCCCCCCCCCCCCCCCCCCCCCCCCCCTCCCCCCCCCCCCTCCCCGCCCCCTTACTCCTCTCACCTTTTGTAGTCAAGTGTCTGGGGTAGTGGAGCTACAACACATGTCCTGGGGGAGGTGTGTTTATGGCTGGACACGTTTCCGATGATGTCACTTGCACAGGAAGACGAAGAGGAGGGTGGTACACCAAGTTCACGGTGTCCCACGAAATGGAGACCGGTTTGCATGGCAAAAAACTGGGTTTGCTCAGATGATGGTTGGCGCAGACACAAATGTGCATGTGTCAGCTCACAGCATGGGACGGTCCTCCAGAAACCTATTTCGGTTGTGCGTGACTGCATGTTGAGCTTTGTTTCCCTTTGTGGTCGAAAAACAAAGACAAAAAGGACGCGATTCTGCAGCGTCTCATTGTCTCTCAATGACTTGTCACTGGTATGGCATACATTATGTTGGCTTAATGGCAGCAATGCAACACTAAAATCATTGTGATCATATGCTCATACCTGTAACCAGAGTATTTAACATTATCAACCGTGAGTTGTGCAATAATGTGAATGTAGACAGTTTCCCCTACCTCCACGCACTTCAGGGTTTTGTGTTGTTTTTGCATTTTGTCATGCACAGCAGGCACTGCTCAGTGGGGAACTACAAAGTTCATGTTCCAGCTTCCTCCTCTTTGTGAGTCAGTGGCATCCTCTGTCCATCCATACACATAATTCTCTGCTGGCAGAGAAATATCATATATTAGGATTCCCTGTACTCACAAAATGTCTTTAATGGATATTTTTAACATTTTTTTTCTCTATATTTTTAAATCCGGTCACAGGTGCTGATGATTAAACCGTATATACCGGCTTCATAATCAGGCCACTTACAGTTTGCGCAGATGCCTTTGACTGCAGTAATCGTTTAAGGCTGTTCGAAACTTCCACAGCTAATAACAGCTCACCTTTCCCCACGCTGGACTTTATTACCTCCCACGATAATTGCTGAGTTTGAAAAAGTGTTCCAGCAACGACCTCCTGTAAATCTCTGCTTTCAGGTGGAAGCCTCCTAAATACCAAAAGGGTCCTTAATTACTAACACGGTAGAAGCAGGTGCACTGGCACTGTCGAGCACTTGTGCCCAAAAAGCATTTAGTTCAATCAGAAAAGCTGTACACTGTATGTTTTCCGCCGTGGCCCACTGAATTAAAACACAGGGCCCTGTAGTCCCACACACCTGTTTATTAGGATATGTACAGTTACTTGATTTTGTGAGGTTTAATCGTAACAATGTTCAAAATCACCCTCACACTCATCATAGCAGTGTGTGAATACCACGCTCATTGTGTTAAAACCCGAAGCATGTGTGCGAGCAGGGGGAACCTTTCAACACACCCACTCGGTCTTGGTCACAGGGGAGAAGGGGTATGAGCGCGGTGTGGAGTGCCCCTGGTGTGGTGTGGAGAAATGAAGATGTGTTTGTGTGTGTTATGTCATGCCTGCGGCTTGTGTGCTTAGATCAAAACACCATTAGTCTCTTTGTCTTGTGCCACTAGCCGATGTGGAATCTTGTCTGGGGAATGAGTTGACTCCTGTGGTGAGCCATTTGCGAGGAAGGAAAAAAAGTCGGTTGACACATATATAAGCATCAGCTCAAATATTTTTGAGCTTATTAGTTATAGTTGCATAGTTGCATAGGGTAAAGTGAAGTTGTTGTTTGTTTGTTTTTTTACCTCTGTTGAACCTGAAAAGTACCCGGAGAGTTCAATCTTTCAGTACAAACATGCAAGTAAGCAACTTCAAAACAAGCTTGAAAGGAGAAGCCTCAATCTTTTTTTCTTAAAATTGTGGAAGACTGGAAAGGAGTTTTGAAACCTACTTGACACACAGCAACCACCTTCTGAGTTCTGCAATAAAAGAAAATAATGCTATATTTCGAATCCTTTAAAGAACCCCTATGAAAACCTGTCGACCATATAACAGGGCACCAATGTGAAAAAAACCAAACAATAATATTGCTGTCTTACAGCTGTATACTTGTAAAATAGCCTATAACTGGAAAATACTATCTTTTGAGACTTGATATCATTAACACCGTCACTCTTTCCGGACTATTAAAGGCACCTAAATATAAGCCGCACCCACTGAATTAAAAAAAAAATATATATATTTTGAACAGACACTGCAGGTGTCTTCATAGAAACACATTAAATTTACTTTAACGAAAGGAAGTAGCATACCAAGAAAGTCATTGGTCACTTTCTTCCCCCTCCTGCGCGCTGAAACCACTGAAGTCATCTCATGCGGTGTCGGAGTTGAACAGTCTCGGATGAATTGCTTCATCCGATGTTTTCATTGTCTCTCTCGTCACTTTCAGCCCACTCCCAACACGGAGCGCCACCTTAAATGCGCGATTTACACTGATGTCGAGTGGCTGCAAAAACGTTGTTGTACCCCCGAGAACCGCAGCTGGTCGCCTTCAACTTGAAAGCTGCATGGTACGCATTTCTCCGTGTCTTGATGCCATGATGGGGGCGTGTGCATGACAAAATGACTCATCAGAATGATTCAGTGGGAGCGCGCTAGCTTTAATGCAAACAGTTTCATTGGTCCACCTGAACCCGTTCGGCAATTTCTCTGGTCTAATGTGACGGAACTCAATTTCCCCCAAAAATACATATATTGGCCGCGTCATTGTTTAAGCCGCAAGGTTCAAAACGTGGGGAAAAAGTAGCGGCTTATAGTCCGGAAATTAAAGATCCCTGCTGCTACTAGTGTCAACTCAAGCATCACCAGGAAAGGAATGTTAAATGACTGGAGGCCCTCAGAGCCGTGAGATGAGCCTCGCATGCAGGAAAACACCGATCGAGCTGGTTTCTGCAGATCAAGCCAAGCCACGGCTCAGGTGATTAAAGATGCAGCATTGTATGCCATCATGCCAGGTCTTGTCTCGTTCCAGCGTAGTATGGAAGTCTGGTCTCATTCATGATTCAGGTCTCGGAGGGAAGTGGGTGTGTGCGGGCTGCTCGTGCATTTTAGCGTGAATTTTTATCTTCCTCTGGACTTTTCAACCTAAGGGACCTGCATAGCGTACCCTTCTATTAATGCTTTTTTCTGAGCCCTGAAAAATTAATGGCAGCAGAGAGATCGGGTGTAGCAGAGAGGGTCGAATCGGCTGCCATCACTATCACGTCTGAGGCTGACTGAACTAAAAACCCCTGGTTTATCAACTCCAGCTGGTGCTGTCAGAGAAGAAGGGGAACAGAGGTGACACTTTGACAAGACTGATATTTGGAGGAGCGCTTTGTCTCCTCAAGTCGGAAGCCGCCCTCAAAGCAGCTGCATTTCCTCAAAAATCGAATAAAATGAAATTCTCCGTTTCATTTTGAATGGAGCAATTCATGCCATCAGTTCCACATGAGCCGTTTCAGTTCAAGTACTGGGAAATGGACGAGAGCTGCAGTGACGAGTAGGCTGATGACAATAGATTAGTCCATTAGTTGGTTGACAGAAGGTGAACCAGCAAGTATTTTGATGAATTGTTAAAGTATCTTTCCCTTGTTGTAGAATGGCTGAGAATGAAATATGATTGGTTTGTAGATTGTTGGTCAGACGAGACAGTTGAGGAAATTACATTTTCACAGTTTGCTGATGTATAAACCAAGCGATTAATTGAAAAAATATGTGACAGTTGAATAATTAATGAATAGTAGTAACTTGCCGGCCTCAGGTGACATAAATACAAAATGATTAAATCATAAAAATGTAGATCACAATTTCCCAAATTGCAATTAAATAAATAATCAAATAAAACACAGACAAGCAATGCCTGAATGGGTTTGGCTGCTGTGCAAATAGCTTTAATTCACTCAATCAGAAGACAAGACTTTGTTGATTAATCCAAAAAAGGAAAAATGTGTGGTAATCTCGATGTCTTGACAAATGACTAAAAGTCACCGGAGATGTTGATTATTATGATGATGTGACATTTGGGTCTATTCCCCCTTATTTCCTCAAATTGGAAATGTTACCAACATGTTACCCACAGATCATGATGTCAGACACAAAGTCTGAGCTGCGCTTGACATTTTTCAGAGCGGTCGTCATCACGACTTGCTATAATTAAGACATTTTACCTCGAAACATCAATCACAGGCTTTATGGCATACTTACTTTGAGTAAACTAATGTCAAAGCACTTGAATATGGCAGATACCATTTATTTCTCTAGATATTGACAAGTTTGTTTAGGTACAGGGTCGGAAACAGATATATGAGGCACTTGACAGGGATAATACTGTATGCAGCATACTGTATCACCACAAAGTCAGCCGTAGTTACCAGAAATAAATTATGTAAATCTTTGAATGCATTTTGTCATCTGCATTTGCGACCCGAGAGGCTTAAATCATCGCTGTTCTGTTACATTTGAACGCAGACGAGTTTACCCAAAGTGAGTCGTGCCTTTTTTGCGAAGACACGAAAGCGGCTAGAACTTGATGGGAAAAGTTTGAAAGCTCTCCCTTTCATTAACTTTCATCGGATACAGCAAACAAACGAGAGAATCAATTTTGGGTGAAGGTAAGTCCTTGGTCTTGTCACTACCACTTAAGGTTCCAAGAGAAAACAATTTACCCTAAAGAAGAAATGAAATTGTGCTTTGGACAGCCCTGACTCCTCTAACCATCATGTAAGTGCTGAGTGGCTTTGGATCAAAAGGCTGCCTTTTATCCCGCCAACGAACCCCTCTGTCTGATTTCTCATGTCTAAGGGCATGGGAGTAAAAGTGATCAAGAGACAAGCTGATCGAGGCCAACCGATACCTACTTTTTTGTTATAAGGTGTCTCTGTGGTTTCGCACTGTCTCGACATGTTGACGTGCAGTTCCGAAAAGACAGGAGGAATCCTTTTCGACGACCAGCGTTTCAAACATTTTTCGTGTCCGACAAAAGAATTGCAGTGACTTCTGACCATGTCTAACTACATCAATCACAATTGCATACGTCTTGTGTGATTAGTTTCGAGGTGGCGGGCACTAAATCCAAGCGGCAACGACCACGAAGACTCTTGTTGAGTATCGTGCGCAAGTAGGCTATGTTAGTACACATCTACCGGTAGACTGGGTCTCAGGTGGCCACTCAGGATTGGGTCACATTTTTCTCTATGCAAATGAGCTCATACATCCTTTCTGTTTACCAAATAATGCTCTTGCCTGTGTGCTTGCGAATGTGTCTGTCTATTGGAGAGAGAGTGTGAGTAGGAGCGAGAGAGGGGCTGGGCGAATCACTGTCCTGCACACAGATCTACAAATCCATTGGACTCTTCAGGCATAGCTTAAAAAATATATAAACAACGTTTTGGCAATCAATATTAATATTCTGTTAGTGGCCGCAAATAAATCTATTTACGGTTAACACTGAGGGGTGTAAATATACTTTTATTTCACTATAAAACTCAGGCCAGAGGATGTCGGCTGAGTAAGTGGTCCTTCGGTGTGGCCCAGGAGACGTTTGTGCTCATACAGCTCAAAAGTACAATGCATGGCCACGTCTGAATATGGTCTGAGTGATCACAACCGCTATGCGCACTCAATCTCTGTACTTAAGAGTTATCCACTTGTGATTGAATCACCCTCGTCGGATGTTGATACCAGGTCTGAACAGGGGCCATTGTAATCCTACACTCAAAACCGTTTCCCGAGGGGATCTGAAACACTTTTGACCACATGTCTTTAAATACTAATGTATCCTGTTGCGCCCCTCCATAAGGACTCGATGGAAAAATCTATACAGGAGCACTTATGTGCATGGCTGGAGTGCAAGTGAAACTCAGATGCCCCAAAACTCCTGACCTAACCAGGATATTGTGGCCTTTTTAGCAGAAGTGAGCATTGACAAAATCTGAACACGATTGGCCACCTGGACTCTTCAAAAACACACGATAGACACAAATGTAAAAAGCTGTGTGAATAAGTTGTTGCACTTTTGTTTAGACATATTGTAATTTGAGTAATATAGGTGTGTAAGCAAGGTCTTTGAATTGTCCCTGCAATTTAACATTTGTCACAGAGGCTTCACATTTTCAATCTGCAGCCAGAGGTGTATTCACTTTGGTATTCAAAATACAAAAAAGTCAAATGGAATCTACATATACATGTTACGTGGTGCACATTTAAATAAGATGGAATAGGTCTGAAGTGGGAATATAAAGTTGTGATGAATTTCTATGCTCCACTTTGTCTTTTCAAGTAATTTATTCAGCACATTTCTCACAATTATTTCCTCAAAGGAGGAGCACTCCAAAAATATCCAGGAGCACCAGAAGGGATTTGACGTCGCTCTGTTTTATTATTAAAAGCCAACATTTACTCATAACATTTGCATCCTAATAACTGCAAGATAACTTGGAACTAAGATGACACTCTAAACCCAATCTCCATAATGAGATTTATAGGGGTAAAGGGTTGCATTTAATGGTTCGGTACATACAGAAGGAAGAGTAACGTAGGCGAACGTGCCGTAAGTGTCTCGGTTTATATATTCACAAGCATCCGTGTGCTTATGTGACATGCCTGTCAGCGGTGCAAAAAGAAGAAGCATGCAGATAACTGAGAAACTATCATTCAGATGTCTGCTTTTTTTGTGGCATTTCCATTTTGATAGACTACTCTGTACGTTCTGATTCATTTCCCTCTCGTTTATTTCGACATACTGGTGGTGCGCAGTCAGAGGAAACCGTGCCATCAGTCAGTTAAATGTACCAGGGAGAGTCCGTTTGAGCAAAGACAATGGCTAATGTCCTCGCGCCATCCTTTTTCAATCCATAACCAGCCCATATAATGTCACAACTTTTTTCTTTTGAGACTTCATTTGTGTCTAAGTGGGGATAAATTACAGTTTAGCCCTGGAGAAAAATCTATTGTTTGAGTCTCCTGGGCAACGGAAAATGTTTTTTGTGCAGCTCTTTATGTCAGAAATACATAATCCCTCCTAGCTCAGAAGAATTTGAGGAGCCCGGACAGTGCTTTATCACGTGATCCGAATGTGTCTGACAACCAGCCAGCTCCTTGTTTCCTCTCTGCAGGTTTGCGTACAAGAAAGCGATCCCTTTGTGTTTCTCTTGTAGACAGGTTCCCCATTATGCAATGCTAAGAACACTGAAGCTGCCAGCTGCTGTGCACAAGTGTTTTCTAAGTGCTTTTGGTCGGAGAAATCACTGTCTCTGTTTGCACAAGGGGGATCCGTTTCCTGATTGTTCTCATAGACTCATTTTGTCCCATCACAGTATCTGCAATTCAATATAGAGCTGACGTTAAATGTTACCTAGACATCACCGAGACTTGGCTGGTGGAGATGAAATGCTATTAGCAATGATTTTTCAGTATTAAGCGTAGGATTTCTTTCTTTTACCATGCCCCTCTTTTATTTTCTAAAATGCTACACTGCAATGCAATGCAATTGGCTGTATATGAATGTCTTATGGTTTTCCTCCTCCTTTTCTTTTTTTATTTGATAGACAAGCGGTGGAAGTGCTGCAAAGGGCAACGCCAGGATTCTCCGCACCTGTGATTGGATGTGAGCCTTTATTAACCTGAGACCATTAAAATGGAGTTGCTATGGAAACTTCTATTACTGCTGCCATTCGCGGAGTGTCTGACAGGTAAGCGAACCAAACATTTCAATGGTGATGGCGTCGGCGAAATGAATTGTTGTTTACATTTGTTTTTTTGTCATGCCGTCTTGGCATATAGAACAGTTGGCCCTCGTAGTCGTGTTTTAATTCTCATGCCGGAAGAGACCAGGCAAGGTGATCTTTTCTCTGAAAGAAAGATCCAATCTAGCATTGGAATGTGCAGTCATTTATTTTGAGCAGCGCCTCGATTGTTGCCATATTTGGGATTGTGCTGGTTGTGGTACAGAGATTTTGTCAGTGATCTTACCTTTAATGAGAGAGAGCTAATTGCCCTCTCTTCTCAAATGTTCCTAGTTCCCTTTAGAATGAAACCAAGACAAGATGAATAAGCTTTTTATAGCATGAACACAGTATCTTGGGTAAAGCATCATTTTTCATATTGCCCCCCCACACACACACACACACATCTGGGAGCTTAAATAATTAGTGTCTGTGTTTGTGACCGTCACTGGGTCTATTTACCTGTGCAGGCCCCTCTCTTTCAAAAAAGCAACAGCATATCAGCACCTACATTTGACTTTATGGCAATTAACACCACTTATCTCTAAATCCCGTACACATCGGTGGATGTCTAATGAGGCTTTCCTCAGGGCACTGTGCCTCACTGCGGGATTAAGATCTACACCCGATATAAGTGCTGGTGGAAATCCTGCACGAGTTTTGATCTCAGATAAATAGCTTCAAAGAGACGATTTAAGTCTGAGGTCTGCGATGCACACTAGATCCTAGCCAAAATTGTATTTACATTTTTGTTCATTTTTCATTTATTTTTGTGCAATCATGACTTGCAGAAAATAGGCTCAGATGGATCTTTTTAAAGAAAAAAAAAGTCGCTTAACAAAGGAGCAGAGGGCAAATCATTTCTGGAAAGCATTGTGCGGCACAGTCCTTGCCTCGCTCTTGAGGCTCACACTCGCAGTCGGGAGCACAGACTAACTGAGCATTAATATTCAGTATGGGCTTACATTACATATGCTCTACTTGCAAGACAAGTATGGTGCAATAAAACGATAGACCTCCACAGCCTCTGCGTTCTCAGAGAGCGTTTCACTGTGCAGGTACGCAATAATGGGTATTAACAGTGTGAGGCTGTTATAAGTTAGGTATAGTGCCGTTATTTAGGTTATTCACCTGCAGTTTTTTCCTAAACCAGTGGATATGTGTGGGAGAGCAATCTGGCCAGAGGGAAGTCAATCCCATAGCGAGTTCATCTGGAGTTAACGAGCCCCCCCTTTCCTCCCTGAGGCTCTGCATGGCCTGAGGCGTGGGCATGTACTGTAAAGTGTGTGTGTTTTTGGGAGTGACAAAGCAAGGAAGCGAAAAGGTTAGTAGTGCAAGTTCACAGATATGACTTACCACGAGGCCATATTTGTTATATATAAAATGACATATTTTTCAGTAAGGAATGGGGGAAAAATGGATTGAATTTCTTTTCAATTAAGACACCATAATATTCAGCCCACATATTCAACGAGCAACCAGCCGCACGCCTTTCTTTACATGCTGCTTCTTACAACGCAGCCAACTGCCATGAAGATAAATCATTTGATGCAGAATATTTCCTTTTTTAAACATTTCTGGAAGCTGTGTCTGAGCAAAAGTGGACACTGCTAATCATAGAGACATTAAAAGTTGGCATTGAGGGGCTACAATTCAGCAGCTCTCGAAAGAGAATTGGAACCCAAATGAGGAAGATTGCTATTCAGGCCATAACCAGCAATCAAATGTTTTGTGCTCTGAGAAAAAAAAACATTATGTATGTTCAAAAATGTTCCATGGTCGGGTGAGGGGGTTTCCACAATTTTACAGTCGTCATATACATTTTTGGCAAAAGCCGTCTACAGTACTCATTTGTTGTGATATGATTGGCTTTCTAGTGTTCACAAGTGACTCACGTCAGATTGTTTAATGGCCACTTAAATATCATGCAACCATGGCAGCAGATCCAATTGGTGCTTGTGGGACAGTCCACTTTAAAGAAAAATCCTGAAATGTTATGCTCTCCCCTGTTGATTTAAAGCAGCTTCAAAGCAATGAAAATAAAGGGCTGCTTGTGGCCAGCTATATAATCTCCAATCACTACTTTTACTTTGCTCTGTATCCCCATGTGTGCATCCCAGGGATGAATGGGGTTTCAAATATTGACTTACCTCACTGACATAGCAAAGCATTTTCACTCCCTAACAAGGATTTTAGTGCATCTTTGAAGTTCTGTATATGTGAAGGTTGGAAATAGTCCCCCAGTGACACTTCCTATGTTACTGGGCATATTTTCACTTCCCCAGGGAATGAAACATTATCCAATTTAGATGTTTTTTGCATTGCAGAGTTAATTATAGAGCTATAATAAATCAGTGTAATGTAATATTTATTGTAAAATGCAAAATATGTACATTTTAAATTAATAAGCAAGCAATATACATAATATATCTTGCCGCCATATTTTGGTTTTACTGTTTTTTTTTTAATTCAGAAAATGACAAATTGAATCTGACCATTTAAGATAAGATAATATAAGATATTCCTTTATTGTCCCACAGAGGGGACATTTGCAGCAGCAGAGATAAACAGTACAAGAGCATAAATAGAAAAGAAATGCAAAAAGCTGTGCAAAAAGTACAAAATATACATTCCAAAGGATAAAATATATACGATGGCTACAGTATATTCAATTGAAATGTACAGCATGGATGAAATAGTAATATATGCAATCTTAATGTACAGAGTGAAAGGGAAAATGATAATATATGCAGTTTAAATATACAGTGCGAAAAATGTAACCATACAGAATTTTGAAATATACAGTAAACAACAATAAATCCGATTGAATTTACAGCTGTGTTGTCTTACACAGTCTCAACTATGTCACTCTCTGTAAACTCTCGTACATACAATAATGTATGTGATCATTTTATCTTTTTATATCTATGATGTTTGTGTTGTGTTTTCTAAGACGGATCCGAATCCATTTCATACACTGTTTTGTCAGAAAATGTATACCTCTAATAGTCAAATTAGGCATTGTATGGTGGGAAACATTATGGTACAGCTCTTTACTATGATAAATGTTTCCATTAGTGTGCAGCTGGTAGGTGACAAATAACCTTCTAACCAATCCTGAGCAGGAAAAGGTACGGGCATTACTACAATTAGATGACAAACAACATTCTCAAAAGCACTATGTTCCTGGCTTAATGTAGACGTCCAGCATAGAGAACAAAAACAAAAAAATTGCTCCAATTGGCCTTTCCCACATATGGAGGTGGACCTAATCGATTTCTCCTTTTTCCCCAAGTGAACATGGTATCGGACGCTATGTCAATATAAGCGGTGTTAAATTCAGTTGCACCATCACTTTGATTAGCTAGAGATTCGTTTGAATTAGTTGAATCATTTTGAATGTGTTTTCCAATTAAATGTGCACGACTACAAAAGGTATTTTTTATTTTTTTTATGTTGAGGTTTTTCACAGTTTGGATTGTTCTGTTTTCTGAGGACCCTGACAAACAAGTCCCTTCGAATGCATACAGACATTTAGACAAGATTGACCAAGTTTTGTTGAAACCTTCCTTCTGCTCTGGAGACACATTTGCTGCCCCTGAATGAGAGACCTTAAAGGTGTACCTTATCGCCATGAACAGAGGGGAAAGATGCTTTAAAACGCAAGATTGGCTTTTTTTATTTGATGCATAAAACCCTGAGCTGAAACGAATGGATTTGGGACCTCACAAACGGCCAATACCTCCCCCACAGCCAACTCCCCACGTGCCTGTTTATTCATGCTGAGGTAAGCTGGAGGAATTCATTTGCTGTCAGCTAGTATTGAATGTGAGATTAGTTTGTATTTCAACCTCCAAAACAGCTCCCTCTGCCTTCCACTTGGGCTTCGATGCTGAGTCGTATGAGGAGCCTTTCGAAAATGGCTGCACATATCACCAGCCGACAGCAGGTGACAAATATGAGTGGAGGCGGCCGATTTTTTTTTAATAAAGATCCTCTCATAATGACCTCCGTCTATGTCCTGCAGCAGTGTGCAGTCAACTTCCTGTCAGGATTCGGGACCAGCGCACTTTTGCGACGGAGCACTTTTTCATCATTTTACTCTCCGTGCCCTGGGGTACGCAGGCTTGGACCAGCAATCGGATTTTGACTGATTTCTTGACTTCTTGGAATGTAAAAGCGGAAACAATCTGTAATCTATTACTGTCCGTGTTGATTGTCTTTTTTGTGTCATATTTCCAGTATGCCTCCATTGTCTGGTCAAGCCAAGTGCGAAGACAGAAAAGATCCCTCCGTTTGCAAATGGCACTGGCGCATTGTGTGGCACCCCAATTTTGGATAACCAGAAACCAAGCCTGTTGCCTTCCCTTCTACATCTTTTAATTGTTGAATTAAACAATGAAATGAAAGAGTTTCAGAGAGTTTGCATCGGTTCGAACTGAGCGCCGGACACAGCCCCTGGAGCTGAATCCCCTCTCGTTGCCTTGAAACTCACTATTATCGTGACAGTTGCCATGGTGCAGCCGAAAATGTAATCAGTTTAGCACTTCCATAACCAATCGACTGCAACCAAATTTATGTGTTGGTTCACTTCCCCTATAACTGAATACTGATGGACAGGTGTGTGTGATGCAGTCCACTCAGGGGTTGATTAGGAATGCAATACACACAACATCAGCACACCTACAGACGTGGTTCGGTGTGTTTCGGGTTTTGCTTGTGGTTGCCCTTGGTGCAATGGAAATTGTTCGGCGGCAGGTGCAATAGCATGATGATTAAAAGGCCTGAGACGATAAATTATGACTATGAAACACTGACTGACTCACTTAGTACATTTACAGCCAACTTCTTCATACAGTGTATGTGGATGAATGATTAAAGCTTTAATTGGATTTCCTGGAAGAAAAAACTTTTTTTGAGCGCCATCGCTTTTTACATTATTCGGTAAACTCGTGGCGATGGACAAATTGCAGGGTTTTAGCAGCGCATGAAAGATCACGTGTGGCTCACCTTTTCTATTGAGCTTTTAACCATCACGTGTGTGCAAAATGACACGATAAAACACCTTGATTCGTTTGTCTCTAGTGCTTTTTCTTTTGTTCCTGACTTCTGAATAGCTGGGAGGGAAAATGTTAATCCGTGACTAATGGACTGGTTCAGATTTTGGAGCATTACAGCCTCGGTTTATTTATTCATCCATAGATATGCTGATTGCAAACGTTTGTGATATAATAACTGCAATTATTTATCAATATGATTGAGCATTGTGATTCATCGCATGTTTACTGCAGGCTTGAACGTCTCCGCACGTTTGCCCACAAATGTGAGGATTTCGGTTCGAAGATACAAGAAGCCTCTCCTGGCAATCAATCATCTCTCCTTGCTGCTTCAAAGGACACGCTTCGTCTAACAGAGATTATAATTAGGCTGCCTTTTTGCTCTGAGAAGTTTATCCTCGTGCAGAGAAACAATTAGGGTACAAGGTCCCTTGTCAAACATCCCCGCCCTCTCAGAGAGTTATTTTGAGTCTTAGGATAAGCAAGTGTTCCTTGAACATAAGGTGAAAAGCTTTTACCCAGTTTACTTCTTCTTCAGTAAAATTGCAGAAGTTCAAATGTTTTCTATCAAACAGATGAATGACCTTATGGTTCATTCCAGGTAAATGATAACGCAGGGTTCGCGCATGGTTCGCGCAAATCATTTACAGTTAAACTTGTGTGCTGTATTTATTTGCACGTATTTCAGAACACCACATGAAGAATGATTATGGTATTGATAGTCACAACAATGGTAACAA
>JAFBJU010000457.1:894279-1026822 GCA_016785305.1 Colistium nudipinnis
TGATTTGTCTCATCGGCAGCTCTTGAAACAGTTCCAGCTGCAACGCCAAATCACTAATCAATGTAATAAGCCAGTCTGCTGTTATACGCACCCACCCCCAATTCCCTTCCTTCCTCAACACAACACTGCCTGCCACACTCTTCTGTCTCTGAGACCAGTAAAGTGAAATAGAATTGTCACGTTTGTTTTTTTCTCAGCGAGCTATGTTACCATACAACCGAACTGTGCATTATTTTCTTTGATTAAAAAGCTATTTCTCGAAAGTCTTATTTTGCGAGAGTCGCTTTTCACGCCAGTCTGTATGCATGCACTTCTCTTTTTCTTTTTTTTTCCCTTTGTCCATTTTAACTTTGATTCGGAATAGGAATGTACGTATTATTTAAACGTTAACTTTGCCTGAGTGAAATGCGGACGGACCAATCTGCACTGATTTTCACTGACACTGTGCTTGCATCCGTAGGTGGAAGCTCAATGGCTCTTTCATCCTGCCCAGACCAGGCTCACATTACTCTCTCACGGGAGGAAACTTACACATCAGCCGTCTGAATAAAGAGGAAGACGTTGGCGTCTATCAGTGCCTGGCATCAAACTCTTTCGGAACCATCGTCAGCAGAGAGGCCAGTCTGCACGTTGCATGTGAGTAGAACTCAACCCATGTTTCACTCTTGTTCACCGGTCTAAAGGAGAGCCACAGCATACGTAAAAAAAACATTATATGTGTAGAGCCTTCTTGATAAATCATCTTAACTGACTCAGCAGGAGCAGGGAGTGCGGGCTACACATTTGTAATCCGAGGGTGTGGTGTTACAAACACGTGAGTTCACACATTAAATTAAATTTAAAAATAAAAAATATATATATTTATAGTGAAGTTGCATTGTGGGTAATGTGCTGTATGTGCCAGGATGTGATAAGGGAGGTGGTTGTGTACACGCAAAAACCACGTTACACTTGGGGAAATAGAGTGCTTAAATCTGACATTGATTTGTGTTAATGACTCGCATAATTTGTCTATTTTAGTTTTACCATGACACTTCAGCTTGGTTCCCTTCCATTCAAGTTCAGATCTTTTGAGTTCAGTTCCGTATTTTTTGTGCTTTAGAAAAGAGTGAAAAGTTTAATTAAGCATCCAATGTTCTGGTTCACTGAAAGTCTAATGACCCTGTAGGATTCTCGGAAAATTGTTTGTTGTCAGATCCTCACCAACAAAAACAACCAGCGACAGGGGACCCTGACAGTTAACTATATTAATGAGAAGCCAGTCATATTATGGTATGTAGCCATTTTCCTCTCGGGCCTGACTAAAGCACCAGTGACGGTGTTCACTCTGCTGGTGGCTCTAAACTTCGCACACCCTTGCGTGGTGGGCCTTGGCAGACCCCGCTGTAGTTGGTGCTTTCACGGCCTCCATCCATCACATTTTATAAGACCAGAGTCTAAGGCATCTCTGACGGCAAGGTGAACTTGAGGCCTCCGCTCTTGATGGGCTGCCCATTTCAAATGACAGCTCTTATATCCGTGGACAGATGGCGCGGCTAGATTGAATTCTGATGTCTGTTGCTCTGCCGTGGCAGACACACAGATGATCCTTGGCAAGGGGAGCATCGGGGGTATCCATCCACGCCACCGTTTGCTGCTTCTTTGTCGCAAAGCGCCATTAAAGCTTCGGCCGGCAAACCGCCGTCCCAAGTCGCTAGCTGTTGATCATATTCACGTCTCCAAGAGTCCTGAACACCACCGTACGTCACTTCGATTGGTTTCATTCATCGCCTGGGCATGACCTGGAATCGGCGGCCTTTGTCAACGGATGAGCGCCGGCATCTGTGCTGATGTGTCATACGTCTTATTTATTGCCACGGGTTTAACGTAATTAAGTGCGCCGTGTGATTGAGCGGGTCTCAGGTCAAGGGAATCATCCGTTGGAGGAGCAGCCTGTCACGAGTCGGTATCATGTCATTTTCAGCAGAGGACCTCAATTTGACACCGAGTGGCTTGCGCCCCACTGTCTTGTAATAACGCTGTGAGACAAAAAAACAAACAAAACGAGGTAAAGGCCAATATCGTAATCCTATCTGGCCTGAAAGCCTCAAAAGAGGGCTTTTAGGCGCCACTGATGATGAACAACGGTCGAAAAGTGATTGCTGTCATTACAGTGATTTATTGAAAAACAGAACAGGACCCTCTTTAACAGTGTAAACTGTGGCAGTGTCTCAGATGTTTGCCAACTGATGATGTCCCACAACTAGGAGTTTGTATTGCATGAATGTCCATGTGCATAGTTAAGATAGCCCACATTTTAATCCCCTGAAAGATGGGTGATATAACAGTTTCTGTCACCATCTGCTCGTGGTTTAAAGCTCTAAAAGTATAAAGGTCCTTGATCCTGTTGACAATACAGACTTAAATGTTTAAAAGGTTTCTGCTCTCCGGCTGGGACTGCTGGAAGGAATAATCTAGTTGGTTATCAAGCCAGATTGAGTTTCCTAATCTCCGAGGGATGTTTATTTATTTCTTTTTTTGCCGTCAGTGAAAGGATTGTCACTGCCGAGAGATGCGACATAATACAACAGATTGCGGGGCCTGCAATATAAGCAGAGTGTATTGGATGTATGTGCTGGTGCGGGAGCATGCCACAGCCTAGATAGCACGCTGCTTGTAGAGCCACAAGGGTAACACAGTGTTTAATGAAGGGTGAAATTGCCGTATTTATGAAAGAAATGCCGGATGCAACTCCCTTGTATATTGGTGCTCATGATTCCTACTCTCAAATTCATTGCTGTAATTGGACCTCATTTGTGATTTTTTTTTCTCCCCCCACTGGCTTCAGTCCAACCTAACAGCCTTATCTGTATAATTACCTTGGAAGATTTTTTTTATCTCCTCTATCTCTCTTTTTTCTTTCTTCTGCTTCTATCATTTCTATTAGCTTCTTACCCCTTTGCTCATCGCCGTCTCTTCTGAGAAAGAGATTGCATCTGAGAAAGGGACAATAACATTTCTCACCAGCATTGTGACGCAAAGTGCTTCATCTCGGTTTCAGATCATCTTTTACAGAGAAGGGCAGCGGGTATTGTCCGAATGCTGCACTTCACCACAGTGTTTGCCATTGTTAGGAGAAAGCGGCAATAGGCTGTGATGGACACCGGGCACCTTTGATGTTTATCACCCCTCAAATGTCATGCGTTACTAACTGTCAAGGATTCACTGTGAGGTTCCTCTCTGAGAACAGAGGGGAATGTTTGTACAGAGGTAATGCTCATTGCAAATATGAATTCATACTTTTGCCTTTATGGTGACGATGACAGATGCTACCGTACCATATTTTCCTATGCGTTATGTTTTACTTTCGATTTGAAGCGCTGACCCGATACTTGTGCATTAAATATATACAGAGAATGAATGCCATAGAGCTCATTTTATTATCTTGTTCGACAGTCACATATGGGAAACATTACAGATGAACAAATGTTGTAATAAACAACAATTCTTTCCTTAGGTAGCTGTTAAAGTTCAGGCACCGTCTAAACAACTTTTAGCTAATAATAATAATGAACAGCATATATTCACAACAAAGCGGCAGTGACTCAATATAGATTTTTTTTATTCAAATCAATAAATGTAGGGGCGAGAAAATAAAGCGTGTTTCTCCAAGAGGCTAAGCAAGTATAAGTTATTGCAAAGCATAAAGAAAACATTCTGCAAACTTTTGAGGGATTTAGAATCTCCTTGAAACATAAGGACACAACCACATCATGTCAGTCTATTATTTTCGTACGCAGACCGCTGAACTCTTTCATGGATTCTAAGGCACTCACCCCTCTTTCAGAAATTATAATAGGCAGGTGAAAATATAATTTAGAAAGATGGCATTTGTGGGTGGAAATAAAAAAAATCTGTGAATGTCACCCCATTGAAATTGATACGTCTCTTCCCCTTTACACGACTACAACAATCATCGCATATCACATTAGAATGACCAATTCCTTGTCTGCCTCAACTCAGCTGAGCTTTTACTACAGTCACATTATGTAGGCTTGAAGGCAGTGATTGACACATCATTGCCCATATAACTAATTATACCAATGCTCCATTTTTCTCTCAAATCTTATGTATTTTTTATTGTCTGAAGGTTCTTAAGGTTTATAAATGTTTAAAGAATATATTGAAGCTAAAATTGCTGCGAATCTCATCACCTGAATACACATTTTAATAGGCAGAAGGTTAATGGTTCCGAATGGACCATAGTTAGTGAATTTTAAATAAAAGTTTTCGAAAAGTCTTTATGTCCAACGGCCGGATGACAAATGTAACTGCATCACAAATTGTCCTCCAGCTCAAACTGTAACAGAATGGCTCCAATTTTTCCCCTTTCTCCGTTATCGTCTCTCATTCGCTGCAATGGATCACGTTGGAGTAGCAAGCCCGCATAAATGCAAATTCACATCCAATTTCATGGATCTGAAAACACTCAAAATAGCCTGAACCCGGCCATGGAGAAGCACACGGAGGTGCGGAGCCATGATAGGCTTGATAAGATGATCCACAGGGTGCAGAACAGCTTGGGTTGTCAGGCATTGTTGGCTTTTAGTGTGTCTAGCTCATTTACGCCCCACCATACTCCAAAGGAATATTAATCAGGAGAGCTGCACTCGCAGTGTGAGTTGAGCGTCCCTTGTATTTTCTACTGTGTGAGCCTGATTTGGGAGAAAAGAGAAAATCTTAGTCTGTTTGCTGTCTATAGTGCCTGCTGACAGAAAGGACACGATGCTCGGCGATGCCTGGCCCTTTGCTCCTGTCCCATTATGGTCAAATGTGACGTTCTATTTGTGTATGCCTTTGCATGAACGCTGTTGCTATACAGCACCATACAGCAACCAAATCCATACGGATCCTTCTTAAAGACAGACTGCTCACAAAGCTGCTAAACCTAATGGTAAGGAGTTTCTAAGAACAGGCGTGTAGCTGTGCTCGAGACATAAGTCCAGAGATAGTAATGTCTCTCGGTCTGTCGGTCCATCACTCCGACTCAGACCAAGAGCTATATTTTATTCATTGGTACGGTATATATTATATGTTTTGCAATCTATTCATTTCAATCTTTCTTCTTCCAGTAATACGTACTCCGCTTACACAGGCCGACGTTTTGAAAATTACTGTCTTTTTCACCTTCCTGGCAGGATTCAAAGATCTTTTTCTCTTTAAATAGTGAAGATAATAACACACACACACACTTGTTAGGATGAGCTAGGAGAAATATAATTTTAACTTTGCCTCGCTTAGTAGCCAGTGCTGGTTTATTTATAGTTGTGAGCGATTCTTACCAAGAATTAAACACTGAAAAAGTGCCAAAGCTTTAATGAGATATTCATTTTAAATGAGGTTTCGAAAACAGGCACATTCAAGTATGCGAATGTTATTGTCATGTTGTCATATTATTGTTGTGAATGTCATTCATACTGTCATGAATAGAAATAAGAGATGTTACGTGAAATTAGAGACATTTTATTTGCTTGCACAAAAGAGCACATTTCTGGCATGCAAAGCATAAAACAAAATTAAAAGATTTCTCACATTCACTTTGGAGTTTTGTCAGATCTAGGAGGATTAGATGCCTTGCTGGTCCCGTACGCCGCCAAATCTGTTCATGCAATGCATGTTATTTTGCCTTACCCACTGATCACTCATAGATTAAGAATTGGCCCCTGAAGCATCCGCTCAATCTGTCTGCACCAAATATGAAACCTATACATTCACTTGTGTAATCATACAGGAACTGTGCACATATACATTTTTGAAGCGACGAAGGCTGCTTTCAAAGGTGATGATGTAATACTTGTCTGTTGGGTGCAGTTTTTTCCCATTACTGACGAGGTCTGCAGAGATCATGCACTTGATTTATTATGCAGAGGGGCATCCCCTTGTGCCTGTACACAGAATCTGTCTGCACAATTTCTCTCTGGTATTAAATTCGGTCTTGATTATGTCATTATATGTCAGCGGGCATATCGGGCTGCACTGCCTGCGATATCTCCAAGAGCCACAGCAGGAAAGAAAAAACAAAGTGTTGGCGGATTGCTGTCTCTTATTTGCTTTTCTCTCGGCGGGTTGTCAACAAGTGATCGGTCTCCATACAAATGATGTTTCAGTCTTATTCATTTAATTGTTGCCGCTCTGTGTGCGGTGGATGAAACACAGAAAGTGATAACAATGTGCAGTTCCAATTAAATGCACTCATGTGTGACTTATACTTGAGGAATTGCTTTCTGCTCCAGTCAGAAGTGTTTGGGACTTTATCGCACCGTGTCTGCATATATGCAAACATAGCCTGAGAGGTTTATGAAGAAAAAGCACAAGTTCTGCCTCACCTGTCAATTCTGGTCATACCAGGTGTGAACATTTTGCGTGACCACATGTATGACATGTAGTGCATTTAATCTAAGGCATGCCCTGTACTCTACGTGTGTGCTTATTGCTTCGGCATGAATTAATCACTTTGATTTATTGCTTTTTTTTTTTTTTGAAGACTTGGAGAACTTCAAGACGCAGAGAAGAAGTCCAGTGAGGGTTCGTGAAGGGCAAGGAGTGGTCTTATTGTGTGGCCCACCACCTCACTCTGGGGGTAAGACACATTTATTTTAATCTGTAGCGTTCAGCCACTCGTGCTACGGATCATTTAAAACTCACCATTAGCGAGGAGTTATTTGGGGTTTCACACATACGAGGGTATGCATGTGTGTGCAATGCCTTGTCTGATTCCTCCTCTAGTTTATGTTTATCCGAATGAAGTGGAGGACACATTTGTGCCTTCCCCCCCTCAGACCTCCAGGCTGTTTGTTTGGGTTATTTAGATTGGTGGAGTGAGTCATTTTTACTTTGGGACACTTTGGCCTGTGTGAGCCTAATTTTCAGTGTGGGGGCGAGGGAAAACTTTGGCACGCAGAGTGAAGGGGCTGTCTGTGGCTGGGTCCCTGCCAGGCTGAGTAATGGAGCCTCTCTCTGAAGGTGCTTTGTTTGCTTTGGATCGGCCCTTTGCCTCCATGACATTATCAATGGGAGTTAGCATCGAGTGGAATCAACTTCTACACAGGGGCCTAAAGATTGCCTTTTTGCTCTACCAGCCAGTCAGGCTGAACACGATTCTCCAGTGTAACATGCTGCCATTATTTTTAAAGGGATCTGTTCAATTCAAAGAGCGATCCCAAGAGCATATTGATAGGGATTTTGCGCAGGCATTCCCTTATTCTGAATGTTTACCCAGGGAATGGATTGTTATTCCACAACAACTTTAATTTAAAATATTGCGCGATCTTTTGAATTTATATTACCGTATTAATATTGGTTCTACCTAAATGCATCAAATGCTGACAGTCGAACGGGACATATCTTTTTAACTTTTACAGGTCCTTTTTCATGCATTTTTTCATGCAGCAATTTCAAATGCATCTTGTGATATGTAGCTAACTGTTAAAGTTGTTAAAAGCTATCCAGTGGGTTACTAAGATTCAGCTTACAAACAAAACATTTTCATTTGGTCAAAATTGTTTCGAATTTTTTTATTACCACTGTGTAAAACTGTACTTTTTAGCATCTGCACTGACAATCATATAATCACTTGCAAACCCAGTAGTAAGCACACATTTGCTGTGCTTTGTTCTGTATATGTTATAATGGAACCTAACCCCTTATGTTGACAAGAAAGGCTGGAACAATGAGCCATATGCTTACATTTGGCAGACTCACAGTGCAATGGCTTTAAATAAAAACATTTTTAGACGTATCCCCCAGTGCAAGCTGTGCAGATGCCAACACACATTCATACCAGCGAATGACAAACCAGCAGCATGTATAGGACTGTGGGGCTATTGTGGCAGTGTAATGACAGTGTCAAAACATTTTTTTTTTTAAACTCAGAGTAAGTGCAGTTTATTAATTAACCGCGGGATAAGGGCACCAGTTAAGACAAGCATTTTTTTTGTCTTTCGAGGAGCATGATGAATTGTCTGTTGTGAAGGCAAAACTTTATACACGACGTTTGGAAGTGGAAGATTGTTTCCTTTGTGCGAGAGCATAAAAAAGGTGTTTCCAGAACAATGCTTTGGGTTGGCCCTCGTTTTAGTGATGGGCACAGAAATGAGTTGACTTTGACGGACTTGGATGGACTACATGTGCCAAATTTGTGTGGGTGAGTTGCCCACATACAGGCTACACATATTTGAAAGCCAGTCAGAAAGGAGGAGGAGGAGTAATGCGGCGCAACACATTACTTATTCACTTGGAAGTTTATTGATGTAGTTGAATGAGTCACCTTTAATTCACCTTTGATATAAGTCAATTCTCTATTGAGGTGTTAGAGGTCATACCAAATATCCCACGGCTACATCACTTTTATTGTAAGCAATATTAAATGTGCTAAATTGTTGTTGCAGTAGTTGGTGACATATAGATAGCGGAGGTGCATCCATGTACGTTGGAACCGTTTCTATTTCGAGGAAATGATTCATTGGTTCATTTGCTGGGTGATAACAACCCTTGTGTTTTGGGCTGGATTTTAAGATTACGTTTCCCAACAAGGGTATAGTTTCCCAAAAAGGACCACTTTAGTCAGAATTGTCATATTTGACAAATGTACATTTTTACTGGTGGCAGGGGTGTGTGCACGCGTCACATCCGGCGTAAGCTCAACAGGGTGTTATCTGACAGCTAAAATTGATAGATGTTGTATTTTACAAACAGTAGAAGTGCAAGGCAAAGGAAGGTTGTGGCTTTAGGCACTAACTTATACTCCCATTTTCAAGCCTCACAAATTATTCAGGAGCACTGCTCCGGAAAACACAGGTGTGGAATGACCTTGGCCAGAGATTGTAAGGTTCTTAACCTGAACATCACAAGTGCATTGTGAAGCAAAGCAACTTGTCGGATAATGACTCCTGTTTTATTTACATTAACAGCCGGTGGCAGTTTCACCCCTGTGTGAAAACCACAGTGCGGGCGTCCTTTCAAAACCTTTAGATCTCCCCTTTTAATCATGTGAATCATTTGTTATTTCATTCTTTCACATGGGTGGGAGTTGCACAGCTTTTCTTTTTTTTTCTTTTCGAACGTGTTGTTTTTTAAATACCAGATGGTTAAACCAGCAGGTACATTCTATGCCCTCTGTTCTTACTTTAGTCCCATGCGTCGAGGACATGTGAGGACATCATTTCATTTAAACTAGGATATTTATATTAGGAAATATTGGGAAATGTGAGAACGAATAAACACATTTTAATAATATCCCCTCTATTTCGGATGTCCGACTTTGTTCAAGAACTTCAGTGATTCGTTATGACTGCCGTCTTGCATATTTGATTAAATCACACTGACAAATGCTTATCAAGTATGTCAGAGTATGTTTGGGTACAAATTCGACAAAATCATCGGGTATATATTATCTGGGTCTTGATGTTCTTGTCTTCAGGGTAATGTTAATAGAGTTATTTCATACGTCTTATGCATAATTCATGCTCATCTTGTCTATCGTTCGTTACCAAAACCTAGCTCTCTTCATTTAGGCTCCAAACAGTGTTTGGACTCCCCTCTGATGAGACACTGATCATTTGGGACTGGCGGGGTGGTTGTCAGTATCCCACACTGTTACATGGCACCTAGCCCATATCTGTCTCATCCAATCTCGTGCGAAGCCTTTACCTGCTCTGAAAGACAAATGATATGAAACTACGATCCGTGCTAACATTAAATCTGTGGGCCCGTCATTATTTCATTATTTAAGATAACAAGAAAACACAATACCCAAATACCTTTCGTGCCACTGAGCCGCCTGAAATCACACTGTCATTGGATTTAATGCCTCCATTCATTCAATGGAAATATTTCATTACGATATCAGATTGAATAAATGCAGATGTATGTTTATTCTCTGGGGATTGCAATTGTGTTTCCTGCGTGTTCTGTCACGATCCCCTTCGGACTTTTCAGTTTTAGATTGTAAGATATGTAAATGACGGCCCATTCGTTGAAGCATGTAGCGAAGAAGGTTGGCCTGGAAAGATGCACTAGTTGGAGGAAGGCTTAACAGTGACGTGGACACCTGGGACCTCCTGGGACCATTTATTTACTGAAATCATGATAGGGTGTCTTGTTTACTCTACAACATGTGGTCTCACTTAAACACGTTAAATTGTTCCTAAAACCAACCTAGAATAGAATGGAATGGCATCATAATGTGCGTGATTAAGTCATTAGTATGCCATGTCACATGGCATACATTATTAGGAGACAGAAACATTTGATGCATTGAAACATACACGGTTGAATGTAATGCAAAAAGTCTCATATGATGGTAATAGTAACACAAGGATGTTACAAATCCACTGTCAACAATAATTGCATATGGTTGAATGGTGAGTATATATATATATGTATGTATGTATGTATGTATGTATGTATGTATGTATGTATGTATGTATGTATGTATGTATATATATATATACTATATATATATACATATACACACACTATATATATAATCTTGTTCACAGTCTTTCAAACTGGCTCAGTTTGCATCCCTGCATCAAATACACACAGGCAGAGACTTCCTTAGTCCGGCTCAGCGGTGATGTACAGACTGCTTTTTATTTATCTACTGGTTTTATTAATACCAACCATTCATCCCCACGTGTTGTGATGGATGATGGCTCTTCTCTGGAGACCTAGCACAGTGTATGGAATGATCCGTTTCCTGACAATATTTTCTGCAGCCGTCTGCTGTGGTAATGGTGTATCCGTCTGGTTTAGTTACATGCTCACAAATGTACACACCCACGCAGTCACATTCTCTTGTCTTTCCCCTGATTGTCTTGACAAATATAAATGGACGTAATATAGTTGATCACTCAAGCGAGTAAGAAAAGGGAGAAAACTGCTTCTCTTTTAGTCATATCTGGACATATTTTAAACTTGATGGTAGCTGAATATGTCTTGGGTTTTTTTTTTATTATTGTGACTGTTAAGTTGAGCCTTCATTCGAGAGAAAACTAGATATCCAGCGGTGGACAAATAATCATAAAGATAGTTCAGTTTTACTGTTTTGCATTACGTTTAGCGAAGAAACACTGTTTGGAATGATAGGGATATGAAACGTAGACAAAAATGCCAGGACCACAATGGTATGCTGTACTATATTTATGGCGCTGTGGCAGTATTGTTGCCCATTTGAAATACAGGGGAAATCCTGACAGGCATTTAAATAGACTCACAGTGTTCAGAAAAGGGAGAACCATGCTCCTACAAAGAGTGACAGGACACAATTCATAATCAGCTCAATGCAGCCTTAGACAAGGATCTGCCTCATCTCCCCTTTAAAGGATTTCAGTATCCCATGCATGATTCAGGAAGCCATTATTTCATTTTAACGATGCCTCAGAACCCTCAAGACAGCTGCAAGAAGTCGTTTTTGTGCGGCCGGGATGCTCGAAAACTGCGAGGCAGATTGAAGTTGCACTTAAAAAATGCCCAAAATATTCTCAGTTATCCAACAGGAGTTCCCGCAGCGTTCTTAGAGCGCGCTGTCCCGTGTTTGAATTTACATGTCAGTGTGTGTCGTCTTTTACTCTGAGAGCGTCTGAATGGCCTAATACATCCTGACCTCCTTTCCCTCATGGAAACTGGCCTTTTAGATTTACTCAAGGCTGAAATCACTTGTTCTCTTTATGCAGCGCATCTACCCCAAAACAGAGGCTGCTCGCTGGCTAGTAAAAGCGCACATAGCTCGCAGGGATTTTGTTTTCAATGTGCGTGACCCAAGCCATTAGAGTGAACTTGTTTGCGTGCTATGAGTACAAATAGGTGGCCCCGGTGAATGTCTGTTTCTGTCCAGAGAAACATACTCACAAGTTCAACTTTTGACACAAGATGTGCATATACTTATCTTTGATGCGCGACGCTCTTGCGGAAAACGCCACTCTGGACTCAGTGTGTCCTTGGTCTGTCATGTTCCATTTCTCTTTCCTCCTCACAGATCATTAATAAGTGATGCTGCCGGTTCATTATACAAGGGCTAAATGGAACCACAATGAAAATCTGCCACTCACTGTCACTCATGATCGCATTATTCCATTACGGCCCATATGCAGAAGTCGGATCGTCAAGTACAACCAATGGTGCTTTCCACTTCCTATTTCCTGCTTCCTGTTTCTCACCACAAATCTTTAACCAACCCATTGGTAAACTGTTATTTGCTCTAGTTCCAGTCTTTTGTGACTCGCACCTTTGGAAGGTGATCGTTTCAAAAACAGACACTCAATATAAATAACCTTGTCAGGATGAGAGCAGGGATGTTATTGTGAGCCAAGAAGTTGTGGTCGATGCAAGTCACAGACGCTGTCGGCCAGAGTTCATGAAATGCTTATTGAAACTGAAATGGAGTCGCTTCAATGTCTCAATGTAGTTGAAATGGAGAGGATATCTTAAAGTTTGGGAAAAAAAATGTTTACCTGATAACTGGTAACCTACATGGCAGCACTGGCAAGAAACCAGGAAACAAGTGTGATTCCACCGTGTGGTCCAAGTTTCAATCTCATGTGGTGTTCTTGGGATGATAACAAGGTCAGTGTGTCCTCGACTGGTCCGGCCCACACACAAAAACAACCACTTCGTACAAAGGAGCATCATTACATGTTCATCTCTCATTCTTCAGATTCTATGTCATGTCATGATTTGCAAGGTTTGCAGTAATTTGTCAAAGCCCACACATCCTCGTGTGCCCTGAAGAGCAGATGTGAATGTCCAACTCCTGTCTCAATTACTCCCTGTGCAGTAGTGCCGAGTCATCGCTTAGCCAAGTTTTTTTTTACCAACGGCCCAGATTGCTTTTGGGACAGGGATGCAATATGGTCCAGAGCAATCTATCTTTGTGTCAATATGTCAAAACTTCATCTTTCGTTTTTATAATGTGGCTGATTGTTAGTGCAAAGCTTCTGCACAGCACTCATTTTGGTTGGTAGTACTGGGAGACCTTCACCGATAGGTGTTATCATGGACGTTAACAAGTAGACTAGGTGGTACAATACTAAAGAACATGATCTCTAATGCATTGGTTTTATTGGGCATTATACCGATTCTTGTGCAGGAGCTGCGGATTCAAAGACCTCCGCAGCTACCCAACAGCCACAAAGGGAGATGTTTGTTCTTATTATTTATGTACAACCGCAGTCTGTGTTTTTTAAATAATGTCTTATTAAGCAATAAATTCCAAGAAGAGGAATAAAAAAAAAAAAGAAGCCAGATAAAATGAGATGAAATAGGGGCGTACATAATTTAAGGATACACCAGCGATACAATGACACCCTTTTTATTTTATTTTAACACAGAGGACTCTGGCAAGAACATCAAATAAAGTTGGATGTTTGGCTGAATTTGAGGCTTAAGGCAACACAACTAAATCCAAAGAGGTACTGTAGTGGCCAATCACATTCATTCAGCCACACATTTCTGGTAGAAGACTTCATAATGTTGACTCTGAGGATCAAGACAATAGTTTCCTCTTATCTCACTGTACAAAAAACAGCTGTGCATTTTTGTTTTGTTGCCTGATATACCTTCAGATTCCCAGAGCTACCACTCAAACTTTCTTAATAAAGGGCTATAATTGTCTTTTAATCAAACTTATAGGACAAGCATCCCTCTGCAGCTAATTGGCTTTCATTCATTTCCCTGAAAAATCATCTTAATCTTAATAATCTTGAAACTCATTATAGTCTTGATAAAGGATTTATTTACGCAGTATGTGTTTTTGACTATGCCCACCCTCGCTTGTGTTCCTCCACAGAGCTTACCTTCACGTGGATTTTCAACGAGTACCCATCGTTCATTATCCAGGATACGCGACGATTTGTGTCCCAGAGGACCGGCGACCTCTACATTGCCATGGTGGAACCCTCTGATGTGGGCAACTACACTTGTGTGGTCACCAACACGGTCACCAAAAGCAGTGTTCAAGGAACACCGACTCCCTTGGTCCTACGGAATGACGGTATGAAAGTGTCACCCCTTACTTTCTTCTTTTTCACGTTGAAACAAAGGTACGATGCTTGGTGCAGAGGAGACCCCCAATGTGGAGTTGAAGTGCAATTTATAGATTGTGTGTTAAATCACAAGCCCAGTAGTGGTCCTAAAAGTCATCCTTCGGTCACACTATAAAGAAAACATTCAAAGAAATCGGCAAAACTTTGTTTTGATTTATGTTTTTTCGCTTTTAAGGTCTTAAATTAAAAATAATTCCTTTTTGTAACTCTCTTTGTAACTGCAGGTGTGATGGGTGAATATGAGCCAAAGATTGAAGTTCAATCCCCTGAAGTTGTCCAAGTTGCCAAGAGCTCAACGGTCAAACTGGAATGTTTTGCACTCGGAAAGTACGTTGCTCTGTGTATCACTATACCAGATATGACTATGCTGTGCCAGTGAACTGTGCATTTGAATGAATACTGGATCTGTGCACAGAGCATATAGAGGAAAATCACACGCCATTCTCACATTCATTTATTGTGACATGCTTTATCTGCGTTTCCTTATATGAACTGGTTTCCTCTATTGTATGTGTCTTTTGTATCTAAATCCCTGGATAAATCAATCATATTGTCATACCTTCAGCCCAGTGCCCACCATCAGTTGGAGAAGAGCGGATGGAGCCTCTTTTGGCAGGAAGGTGGACATTAACAAAGTTGGTGGGCTTTTGGAGATCCCTTACTTCCAGCAGGAGGATGCAGGAATATATGAATGTGTGGCTGAAAACAGCAGAGGAAGAAACTCGGCCCAAGGGAAGCTGTCGTTCTATGGTGAGTAGGTTTTGCTGACTTTGATATAAAATTTACATAACTTCACACTTCTTGTCTGGTGAACGAGACAACAAATGGCCCGTCGGCTTCCTGACATCTTGCACATTTTTATAAATCCCGAACCTCCCACCCATTGATTCATAGCTTTCAAAGGTTTACTCCTTAGCCTGATTGAAAATCTTGACGATCAAAGGTTAGCTCTGGTGTGAGTCTAGCAAAAAAGTTTTATTCGCTGTCATGCAATCTGGAGCTTGTATTAGAAGTCATATATAACTGCATCATATAGTGGGATGTGTGGAATGTGGTAATAAATTAAGCTATTACGAGCAGCTCATTTCTGACAAGCTCTTGTTTTGTGCCATCGGCCAACAGGCTCCGTTGTGCACAAGGATTTATGCCACCTCTCAGGGAGTGGTGATTTTTCCGTCACCAGCACTGGACTTATGGCCCATATTCTGAGAACGCTTTTGATGGCCCCTTGATGAAGGATCTTTATAGTTTCTCTCTCCATTATTTTTGCAGTTTATGCATTGACGATATCTGCCCAGGAGGCCCTGTAGAGACGGGCTTGAAATCATCAAATTCAGGTTTTCTTCCCTGTGAATGAGGATGCCTTTGATATGATAATACATGTTTTTTTTCAGCACCTGTGGGTAAACAACATGCTCTCAGTACCTGTAGGCTGGGGATTGAATGCACCTCACTTAAAAGAGAAGCACCTGTTCATGGAGCAGTAAAGATAGCGGATCATAATGACTTAAAGGTCAAAAACACTGTCAAATTCCATGATCATGCTGTGGTCATGATGTTTCAACAAATTGTACCTATGGTACGCCTTACGTGCCTTTTTTTTTTTTTTACTGCAGCAGTGTGGAAGTTATGTTTCCCCTTGTAAGATTTAAGTCTTGTCTTATCACTAACGCGCACACACTGGCTGGCTGCCAGGTGATAAAAATCCGTTATCTCATTGTAAACTCCCATAGACAAGCGTTTGTGGGACATCCATCAAGTCTGTAGAAGAATAGGAGAATCAATATTGCGATGTGGTGTTTTTCCACAACCAACCGATGTGGGCACAGGAACAATAAGGGGTGACTTCTCTTTCGATTTCCCACTTAATTGTCCTTCTGTGCTTCCAGGGGATTATGAAATCCGACCATGGTTAAGCAGTTGACTGCATTTGAATGGAGCTCACACAGAATCAGATTGACTTTGCATAGAAAACTGCTTGCATCATGTCTTTGTTCTCATTATGTTATCTCTTACATTCTCATTTGTAATATTGTTAACAGGGTGTCATGTACTATTTGTTTCTGTGCCGCAGCAATCCTCAAATTGGGCGGCATTGGGGGGTGAATTAATATGATTTATGTTACTCACTGTTGTACGCTAAAGCAATTGCGCTGACCTATATTTCAGCTAAATTTAACTTGCACCCTTATTTATTTGTTTTCTACCCTATCATAGCGATGCACATTGAATTCATAATTTTCTCTGTGAACTTTATAAATATTACTTAAATCATTAATTATTCACACTAAGACCACGCATGAAACCCTGTTACCATTGGTAGGAAAGAACAAAGAAAAAATAATCTGCAACAAACATAATATTCATATCAATGTCAATCATAAAATTGAAACATGTTAGCTTCTTCACATGAACAGGTATTTTTTTCTATCTAATGATTAATACATTTGCCTTTTAGGCAGTTTGGCACAGCCATCCCCAGCCACCGGTCCACGGACTACTGGGCCGCACAGAAATAATTATTAGTACCATATTGACCCGAATATTTTTCCTCTAAACAAATCTGAAAAAGATCGGGTCGTCTTACAGTATATCCGGGCTCTAAACGTTTCAATGGAATGACACCGGAGCATCGTATCGCTCTCTGCAGCTATACACAGCCTATATGTGCCTCCCTGCCTGTGAAGGGTCGCTGCTACAAAAATAAACGTTGGTATCAGGGGCAGCAACCGTTCACCTTAACCCTAACCCTAATTTCATTCTTATAACGCCTAAAACTGTGGAATTATGGTTAGGATTATGGTGAAGGGTCGTTGCAAAAAAGACCAAAGTTGGTACCAGGGAGTTTTCAGGGACTCCGAACGCACTGGTTTTGGTCCCGTCTCGCTCAGACATCGGGAAGTGGGCAAAAGGTGCGTGAGAGTCCTGTGCGTCATCTCCGTTCACCCATTTCCTGTCCATGCAAGTCCATGCAACACGGGACCAAGACCAGCGCTTTCGGCATCCCTGAAAACCCCCCAGTACCAACTCTCATTTTTTTTGCAGTAACTGTTCACCAAAACACTAACCCTAATTCCAGTCTTATAACACCTATAACTGGAATTAGGGTTAGGGTTAGGGTTCTCTAAATCCCCTAATTCCAGGCTCATAACCCATATAACTATGGAATTAGGGTTAGGTTTATGGTGAAGAGTCGTTGCTAAAAAGATTAAAGTTGGTACCGAGGGGTTTTCAGGGACCCTGAACGCACTGGTTTTGGTCCTGTGTCGCTCCGACATCGGGAATGTGAAGGGTCGCTGCTACAAAAATAAACGTTGGTATCAGGGGCAGCAACCGTTCACCTTAACCCTAACCCTAATTTCATTCTTATAACGCCTATAACTGTGGAATAAGGGTTAGGGTTGTCCAAATCCCCTAATAAGGGTTAGGGTTTACCAAAACCCTATTTCCATTCTTAAAACGCCTAAAACTGTTGAATTACGGTGAAGGGTCGTTGCAAAAAAGACCAAAGTTGGTACCAGGGAGTTTTCAGGGACTCCGAACGCACTGGTTTTGGTCCCGTCTCGCTCAGACATCGGGAAGTGGGCAAAAGGTGCGTGAGAGTCCTGTGCGTCATCTCCGTTCACCCATTTCCTGTCCATGCAAGTCCATGCAACACGGGACCAAGACCAGCGCTTTCGGCATCCCTGAAAACCCCCCAGTACCAACTCTCATTTTTTTTGCAGTAACTGTTCACCAAAACACTAACCCTAATTCCAGTCTTATAACCCATATAACTATGGAATTAGGGTTAGGTTTATGGTGAAGAGTCGTTGCTAAAAAGATTAAAGTTGGTACCGAGGGGTTTTCAGGGACCCTGAACGCACTGGTTTTGGTCCTGTGTCGCTCCGACATCGGGAAGTGGGTGAAAGTGCGAGAGAGTCTTGTGCGTCTTGTCCGTTCACCAATTTCCCAAAGTCCGAGCAACATGGGACCAAGACCAGCGCGTTCGGCATCCCTGAAAACCCCCCAGTTCCAACTCTCATCTTTCTAGCAGCGATCGTTCACCAAAACCCCAACCCTAATTCCATGCTTATAACGCCTATAACTGAGGAATTAGGTTTAGTGCTGCTGCACTTTTGTTCATACTACTTACATACTTAGAAGGGAGCAATACATTAATTTTGAATTCATTATTGAATTTTGCACATAACAATGCAATTAACCATGATTCATCTCGATTAATCGCAGGATATAATGCGATTAACCCCCATTATAACATTTAAACATTGACCAGCACTTATATATAGATGGATACCTGATGTTTTGTAAGACAAAAGGGAAGGTAATATCTGTAAGTAACTGCATTACTAATAAGGACACAACCCGTTTAGTGTTCAAATTACAAGAAATATTTGATGCTCAGTGAGCATGGTTCTCATAAAAGATCTGCCTCTACCTATAACTAATTTAATGCTGACTGCAGCAAATCCATTAGCGTATCTCATATCCTATAACCTTGTAGCGAACAGTTTCAAACATTCACTTTTGATCTCTCCTCATTTCAAGCCCATCCAAGCAGTCAGGTGGAGGTCGACGGGGGTTAATTGGAAGTGGATTTATGATTTGTGCCTTTGGATGCGTCTCTTACAAACTAATTGCCTGCCTGGTTGGTTCATTGATTTATTATAGCGGCGCTGCTTACCGATAATGCTCAAGCATTTGCGTAGCAATACATTTACAGTATGTGGTTTGTGACCCCTCAGCTGCACCTCACTTGACTGAGAAGCCTCAGGATGTCCAGAAGACCATTGATGACACTCTGGTGTGGGAATGCAAAGCCAGTGCCAAGCCCAAGCCTTCATATCGCTGGCTAAAGAACGGAGAGCCTCTGGACCCAATGGAGGTGAGGGAGTTTTATAAACAAATTATATTCAAAGCACATTTTATTTGTTTTGCCCACATTTACATGTGCTTCATTCAAACAGGGTGCCACATCGTCCTTCTTCTATTCTTTATCACATTAAATGCCAATGCAATCAACTATGGCCACACCAGTAAATCTGAAACAAAGAAAACATCAGATGATTATTCCCAATTTGTGCTCTCCAGCTTTAATCAGCACCTGCTCTTACCAAGGCGTTCTTGACACTCTTGATATCACACATACCTTGACTCCTGAAATGTGTGATGCTTGATTTAACATCCCTTTTTCAAATGGTATACATGGAGTACAGGAGTGTTCCTAGTTGGTAACTGGAGTGGTTAAAGATTCTTGAAATTATTTCACTTAAATGGTACGTTGTCATTTTTTCTCTTACATACATGATGGCTGGACGGATAGAGTGACAGAAAAGGCAGGGGAGAGAGGGAGAAGCGGTGATATGCAGTGGAGGACTGTGGCTGGATTGGAATGGTTTCAACTCATTTGGCTTGTACTTTCTAAAGAACATGTCACATGGAAATGACTATATTTGTTTGGGACTACATTTGGCATCGAAAGTGTGTGTATATACCTTAGAATATTTGCATGTGTTTTGCAAGAAGGCCAAAGTGAGGCCATCTTCTACAACCAGGGACTCAACAATTTCGGACTCAATCTCTCCGATCTGCTGCTCTCAGTTTTGTCATTAAGTATCCTCTCTGGTGAGGGTGAAACATGCCTTATCATCCAAAATATATTTTCACATTTAGGCAATTTGCCTTATTTTGTGTTATTGTTGTGTCTGGAGTGAGTGCTCTTTCTGCCTAACTCCAGTGAAACACACATTCACTGATAGTGGCTGTGTTTGGATTGGGTAATGAGCCCGAACAACAGCCTGTTCTTGTTTCGTCTTTTAAGGGGATGGGTTGGTTCCTTTTCTTTACCTTGGCTTAAGAGACAGACAGCGCGCACACAGCGCGGAAGATGACAAAGGTGGGATGGCCATCATGACGCAGATGGTTATCTGCAAGTTTGAGGTGCAAATTTAAAATAACATTTGTGTAATAGGCATTGTTTACCCTTCCTGGCTCTGCTATTTTGAACGTTTTGGGAGATTGACAAAGGTAATGCCATATATTTGTCGCACATTTAAGAGGAAACCTACATTTCTCCACCTGGGCATTTCCAGGATGGAGCCATACCAGCTGTGACAGCGCTGAGGCCTTGGGTACTTTGGCATGAGATTTTTGGACAGATTTTGTCACAGCGATAGCAGGACAACGTACGGTCACAAAGCTTGACAGGCGTGTAGTGGAGAAGAAAATGAAGGCCAATTTCGAAGATGTTCGCGCCATTACCTTGGAGTAATATTGAAAGGATTACTAAAGGAGGAAATAACATTGAAAAAAAGAAATCCTATGGCAGATGGCCAAGGTAACTAATTCTCAGTACATGCGGCTATATTAATGAGGTGGGGTGTTACCATTTTCAAAATGCCACCGTCAACTGCGGCAACGGTAAATCAATTTTCAAACCCAAAGGTCAGCGATGTAGAGAGAGAGAGAGATAGAGAGTTTGAGGGAGAGGAAGACCAAATGATGTTATTCCTCATTAGAATGGATCAGCCCTCCTCTCCTTCTCTTTCTTTCTTTTTTTATCTCAGAATCTCTGGTGCTCTCTCTCTCTTTCTCTCTTTCTTATGTTATCTTTTAAGCTTCCCCCCCCCCCTCCCACTTGTCCCTGTCTATCTCTTCACCTCATTTTGGGCCACCTCCGAGGGAATTAAATGGTGCAGAGGAGGGTTGTCACTTCAAAATGTCACCCTCGCGCAACAAGGGCCAAATCTCGCTTGTACGTATTTTCCCCGCTTTTCAGCGACAGACGTGCGAGCTGAAGGTTTTTCTACCTTTCGACCTCCAAAGCCAGGGACCTGACTTCTGGGGAGTTACTGTGTTCCTGAGTTGCCCTTTCAAAGCGCGAACGCGCTGGTATCAGGGAAGAGTCGGGCATAATTAATGACGGCCATAAAGCAGACGAATGCGGTCATTTGTCTATGGCGCTAAAAAGATTGTGATAGAGCCACCGCAGAGTCTCTGAGGGTTTTTTCCCAGGGCGACGGGTACAAAGTGGTGTGGCACCAACCCATGCATTAACACAGATCATTTTCCTCTCTCGTCCCCTTGGGTCCTGGCACTGTGTAACCTAAAAGGACCGTGTATTATCTATTCAAAGTTGCAATGGCTCGGCCTTTCTATCGCTCCCCCTACCTCCCTGTTTTTCTATTTCTCTCTCTCTCTCTCTCTCTCTCTCTCTCTCTCTCTCTCATCCTTTTTTCCCTTGAACACACATATAAGCATCCAGTCCTCACCGGCTAGTGCTCCGCTAGGCAACCGCTACGTCCATCCTCACCCAGTAACCCCCTCTGGCTGTTGTTTTAGCGCCAGGTCAGCTTTGTGTCCGTCATGAGACCGGGGCCCTATTTGAAGATCCACTGCGGTATCACCGACTAATGTTAAGGGACGGTCCTTGTCTTTTCAAGTGGCAGCGCTGTAATTATTCCAGACGACAGACGGACCGGCGGCAGGACCCTCTGGACTACTTTGTCAGTGACAATAAAAGGTCCCGCTCAATGGGAACGATCAAGGGCAGGAACAATGAGTGCTGCCACACTTAAATTGACACGACTATAAAAAGGGAACCGAAAGCAGTGTCAAACCTTGTAAAGGTCAACGGGAGCAGAGGGAGGACGACAACTTCAGAGCAACACCTGGTGCTGTTACAGTTTGTGTGGGCACTTTAAAAATAGCATGTATTTATTTTCCAGCACAAGAGCAGCATTTTTTTCTTCAGACACACAACACGCTATGATGCTCGCTGGACAAAAAATCAGCCCGCGCGCAGCAGCTTATTCCTGATTCATTCCTCGGAGGTTCGATTTTAGCCACCGCTTGATGATGTCTCAGAGCTATGTTTGGCAGCGAGGGGTTACATCCACTCACCGCAGGCCTATTTAGTCCGCAGAAAATGAGCAGTGTTTCAATTATCCACACCCCCAAGGAGATCAAAATGTGTGGCTAAAACTTGAATTAGATTAGGCCATGCATCAGAATGAACACAGTTTGAATTGTAGTACTTGAAATGTCAATAAAGCCCTAATTACCCACCTTTGAGCGGATTCAGACCAACGTTTCCAGAATGTGGTACTCATTTGGCCCTAATTGGGCTTTTTAATCTTCCCATAAAAAGATATGACATGTTTCTTGTATACACTTGGGAGATCTGGCTTCAGGTTATATACCTGAGCAGGGTGTCTCCTACCACTTTATCAACCTGTCAGATACCCCAGCTCACCGGACACTTGCTTTTTTCCAAATTTCAAGAGTGCAATCAAACTTCCACGTACCTGACGAAATGAATTTACATGTTTTCTTCTTGTTTGAGAGTACCCAACTTTACCCTGTCCAGCAAAAGCAGACAGACACAGTTGATGTCGAACCAGAAACAGAGCTTGTTTTTATTCTTACCAGTGCTTTTCTTCACATAATCCAGCAAGTTCTTACACAGTCAGCACACAGTACCAGCACCAGAGGAGAGGAGGTCATGATTAAATATAAATCCGAGGTTGTACCGCGGCAAATTTTCTACCACTCAACTACATTCTGCTGACTGTTCGCTTTGTCTCAACCTGTTTTGTGTTTTCAGGTTAGCGCAGCAACTTCTTTTCTCTTTAAGTCCTGCTCTTAAATAAATGCTTACGTATATATATGTGTGTGTGTGTGTGTTTGTGTTTTGCAGGACAGAGTTCAGACGAATAACGGAGTGCTTACCATCAGTAGCTTGAATCTGGCTGACGTCGGCATGTACCAGTGTGTAGCAGAGAACAAGCATGGCCGAATATTCACCAACGCTGAGCTGCGAGTCGTGGGTAAGACCGAACATGTGACACATTGTTTCTCTCTGACACTCGGTGGACATTTTTAGGATGGAAGTGATGCAGATGTTTAAGGCTAAAATGCTGCCATCAGAGATACACTAATTGCCAGCTTAGGGGGAGCACTATATTAAAAGGTACGTTTGAGGCCATCTCTCCAACACTGGCAGTCATAGTGGCAAAAAAACACATTGTGTCGCAAATGTGCTACACCCGGCACTTGTAGTGCTCGAGTTTTTCTGAAATGGCTAATCCCTGAGCATCCAAATAAAAAATCTAACTTCTAGTGGATAGACCAGGTGGAAGGGGAAAAAATACACCCCTTTGCACAATGAAGCCCGAAAATCACACTGCAGCAACAAGGAGATAAACGCCTCCTCGAGTGTGGCCCTAGGTTTGCGATAGAGTTTGTGGACTATAGTAATTGCAATGGGGATTAAAGAGTTCTTGAGGAGCTTTTCCTTTTCCATTAGTATTCTTTATAGTTGTCCTGAGGGGAGGCACATCAAGTCCGGGTGGAGTAGGTGTGTTTTATATTGTGTTTTTTTTTTTTTTTGGGTTGTTAGAGTTGTAGAGGTCCTCCAACAGCTTTTGTCGTTTGGTATGTGTCCCGTCCCTGCTCGAACAGGGACACTTGCTCGTGAACATAGACTGTTTATGCTGCTCCCTGATAAAAGAAATATGCTCATGGTACCCGTTCATGAAAAAAAAGGAAACTGATTAATAAATGTTCGCTTTCTGCTGCTCAGTATGTGCTGGTTTTATATTTAATTTAATTACATGAATTAGTTTTACATTTTGAAAGTGTTACTGCACTTTTGTTCATACTACTTACGTACTTTTAAAATGGAAGTGAGCAATACATCCATTTTGAAGTCATTATTGAATTTTGCGCAGAACAATGCAATAAATCACAGGACATAATGCGATTAACTGCGATTGAAAAATGGAGTCGGTGCCCAGCGCGATTAATAACATAAAGTTCTTATATTTGTCTATTGTAGTCAGATAACAATATTATCCACTGTATTTAATATAGGGAAAATAATGAGTGAATGTATTCCCATTTTTAACTTGAAAATATGTGGTGTAATGTGTCTTGGGAGCGAAAAATCTAATTACAACATGATTGTACGGTTTTGAATGCATTATACGTTAGTTATAATATACTAAAAACAATATTGAATCATAGTCAATGTTTTTGAGTGTGTTGACTGAGTCACAACACAAGGGTAATGGATAGTTACGGTCCTATATGTTACAAAGCAAAAGTTGTCCCAAAACTGGTCCCATTATCCTGGCAATGAGTTCAGTCAAATCCCCAGTCACTAGACCTAAATCCAGCAGAACACCTTTGGGATGTGGTGGAATAAGAGCTCGGCAGCACAAATGTGCAGTTGACAACGCTGCGGCAATAATGGGACGCGGTCATGTCAACATTGAGCTGAAGTTTTGCGAAGCACCCTGCTCTGTGATAGGCACTATATGGAATAGGCCTTTTACTTTTTGAAACCAAATTCTGCAAATATCTCCTCATTGCACATGAGCTGTCTGTTTTGTGGGTGTGAGTTCAAGAAAGAATCCCATTTTCACATACAGCCCAAGCTTCTTCATTCTGCTAGTCAACAGTCATTCCCCAAAATCTCACCCCGCCTTTAACTTTACTTCCGATTTTTGTGACATCTTTTCTATTAGTCAGTAAGATAGAAAGTTGAAATGCTAACCAGCCAGCCCCAGCCCGCTTGGCCTACCCCGTAACTTTCCAATTGCGACTCACCATAGCACAGTATAGTATAGATGACCCTGAAGACGTAGGGCTGCTCAAAGGCTACAGTATATGCCCGATGACGATCCTCCCAAATAATAGCTTTCGAACAAGAGTTCATATAAATTCCCCCCACGTGTTATCGGTTCCTGTGGTTATTAAGTTGCTGTTTCACAAGCACACAGTGTAGAAGTCATGATAAGGTGCTATGCTGTATGTGGAAAAATACCCATGTATTCTGCTTGTGTATTGCTGTGTATGCACGCACACCAGCCCGCATTGGCAGGTGCTCAGGCATGTCACTGGCGCCAGGCTGCGTGTTCACTTTGAAGAGCTTTCCGCTGAGTCGGTGCGCATACAAAACAGCTCGAGACGACGGCGCCTTAGTAATTAAGGCCTAAAGGAGCAGCAACAAAGCCTCCCTCTCGTTTTACATTCTCTCGTTTTTTTGCTTCAGAGCCCCCGGAGCCTAATTCTTAATGCATAATGTCTTCCTAAGGAAAATTCATGGAACTGGAAACCCCCACTTTCTCTCAAATAAAATATCGTCTTAAAAGGGATGTGCCTTGTCTGTTTCGCGGCATTCATGTGCGCATTTGAGCACGCTTCCCCGCGCGCGCGTGTGTGTGTGTGTACGTGCTCACACGAACGTGAGGGAAGGAAAGGATGTGAGAGCTGACCTACTTAATGGATGGAGTGACCTGCATGTTTTTTTTTTGGGGGGGGGGGGGGAATGCTGCTCTTATGTCAATCTGCTCTGACTTCCGTGCTTCTCTCCCATTCTCCAACAGTTAATCAGAACTTGTCTCCCTCGCACCACTGACATTCCTCTCTCTGCTCTTCCCATCAGCCATCGCTCCAGACTTCTCCCAGAACTTGTTGAAGGCTCAAACTCTGGCCCGACAAGGTGGCGACATTCTAATCGAATGCAAGCCCAGGATGTCTCCCCGCGGTGTGATTTCCTGGAGGAAAGGGAAGGAAGCCCTCAGAGAGAGCCACAGGTACCAGATGTCTTTTTATAGAGGAGTGAATTCAGTTTGCTCTTGTTTAGCTTGTCTGCATTACCTTTCCGGTGAGCATTTCATCGACTTGTTGTTTTATTTTTCCCCACTTGATATTCATGGTGACAAACCGCAGAGAACTGAACCGCCGTGTGGAACAGCACAATTTAAACTGCATCGCAGATTCTGCCTTCCACCACTTTCCCCCCTTCTATCTAAAATGTCTTGACTTGACTCCATTGTGCTTCCGTCTCCTGGCTGTGTTCAGAGCTCGTCTCTGTTTACCTAAGGTAATTGGTTGTTCCTGGACTGCAGCGCTTGGATCGATGCGCTGATCCATCAGCTCATTAGCAGCAGGTAAGGCCTGCAGCGTCATTAGAGCGCAAGGCAGACGGTGATCCGGAGTACTACCACCGAGACACACAAGAAACAGATGAAACACCCAAAAGCACTGATCAGGGGCGAGTTGCCGAAGAACACACATTCTATCTTGGATAGAGGTGGTGGCACCAGGGGGAGCTAGCTGGGCACCTCGTTTTATCAGGACTCAGGTTGAGTCCAGTCATCAATGCTGCCCGACAGATGAGGAAAAAACTCAAACTAATGTTAAGGAGACAAGAAAAAGACTATTTTCCCCTAAAGATATAATGCTTGTTAGGACCTCGTATAGTCACGTGGCGTTTCCGGTGTTTTCACCCGGCACATATCGGGCAATTATCGAAATAAATAAGAATACAGCGGGAAGCCTTATGTTTGACGTGTGCTTGAAATGTGGCAGAAGTGACTCAGTGACGCGACCCTACCTTTTTTGAAGATCTTTACTTTTTTTTTGGAGCAACGCACCGGCAGGAGGACAAGCACACACAGTGCGCTAAGGCCACAAACAGTGCGGTTTGATTTTGAATACAGATCATAATACCGGGTTGAGGCGTCTTGGGTGCAGCGGAGAGGTGTTTAAGTGGCAGAATCAGCCGCAAGGTTGTGTGTCGCAGAGGTATGCTAAATGTCGGCAGCGAGCTTGTGGATTCTTTATCCTGTTGAGTTTTGAAAGGGAAGTGCATCCCTACCGCAGTTGCGGAAATATCAGTCGTGCCCCTGTAAAGGAAAGTTATATCGCATTTGAGCCTGGCCCTGGAGTGAGTGAGCCGCACACCAGATGACGTTATTGCAACATCGTTGCTGGCTCGTTAGCGTTTGCTTTCCGCCGCATCGAAACGGAGCTGCTACCGATGCTATTACGGCGGTGGCACAACACTAATCCATCCCACTGGCCCAACTAAAATACCCATAAGTCCTTCTAATCTTCCAGGGATAATGCTTTCAAGGACCTGGAGCAGGGGAGAACAAATCAACTAAGAACAATGCAGGATCTGATTGGTTAATGAAATCATGCAGCGATACCAGCATCAGCTCATATCCCAGGCATGTATAACGAGATATACATATATGGATATATATCTAGATCTATATAGATATAACAGGGTTTCAGTGCACTTAAAAAAGGGAGCTACGAGGTTAGTGATAAAGGGCTTAGCTTAATTCAGTTTCACCCCTCACCACTGCCGGCTGCTGTAAAAGGGATAGAGGAAACAGCTCTCAGGAATATTACCTTTAGATTGAACGGCTTTGATGAAGGTTGTTATGCTAAACGATATTGCTTGATCACGTAATGCGAGTCCGTTTATAATCGTGCTCCTACAAAAGCAACCTTTTCCAAATGTGCTGACGAAAGCAGCTTGTGCGACACACTTGGAATCATTAAGCAGAGTGCTTGAAGAAAACGGCATGTTTCTTGTTATATGCAGAGTTAATTACAAAATCCTTCTCAAGTGGGTAAAGTTATGTTTTCCATTTACAGTCTCATAGCTTTTGTCACACCCTAGGGAGACACAGCAGGCTTTTTAGATTACGGTGGGTAGCTCACTTAATAAGGTGGAGTGCCTGTTTACGATGACACTCTGCTCAAGATTTTATGCATCCCACAAATTTCCCCAATACCTCAACTTCTCCAGGGCAACATTTGAAAGAAAAGGGAACAAAGGCAATGCATTTCGGGCAGATAGCGCCGCTTAGATCTTTATCCTGAACTGTTCCTTTGGCGATTTCTTAAGGAGGAAGCCTGACATAGGCTGCTGCACAGTTTAATGGCAAGTCTTATTCCCGGGACATCTCATATCCATAACTCTTTGTTATAGTCCCTTACAAAGGAAGCCCTCATTTCAGTTAGGAGAATATACCCCTGGCGCTATTGGGAATGGACTCTGTTCAACACGCTAATGTATTTCATTCTTACAGTCTTTTCGGCGATACAGGCCATATATGATCATGTTTGGGAGGTCCAGGCTGCCTTCAAGGGATCTTTACGAAAAAGGAGTGTTGAGGTTCTTCTTTGAAACACTGGCTCAAGCCCATTACACCGTCATGTGCACTTTGGAAGATAAGATGGAAGTGTCTAGTGAGGATTTGCACGGCACAGCATTTATCAATGGGCTTATTAATTTCAAATGTGCTCAGGAAATTGTTCTACGGCCAGAGTTGAAAGGCAGTGTCAAAAATGTGTGGGATATAATTGGATCACTTTGGCATGACCTTTCTGACTGAAGAAATGAACTGTAGACAGATTTTCTGCCGTACGCTTGACTTTGTGAAAGCCGCAAATCGTCCTTTCACATTTTCTGCTTTGTGTCCATCAAATATGTCAACAGCACATTTCTCCCACACGCATTAAGTGTTTATCCAGTGTTAGTAAGTTTCCCTCCGACAAATTACTCGTCAGGAAGGAAATCCAAGCTTGTGGGGAATTATCATAAATAGGCTATTTTGTCAGTTAGGACATGGCATCAGAATTTAAGTCTGTTACACCTCATGAAATATGAATCCTTGCTCATGAGGCTTAAGGGTATTTAATACATTTGATAAACACGAGGCCAAAATGATTATTAGCTCAGCAAGCAGTGGCTGTCTTGTTAGCTCCAGGGAATCTATTTTTAACAGTGCGATAATTTATTGATCCCTGTAGGGAGCCTTTTCCCCATGTGCGCCCCCTCTGGGGAACTGAGCTGGCAAAGACTGATACTGAAGACTGTTGCTAAAGGACACTTTATCAATGCAGATTCTTGACTCCAGTGTGACAACTGAAGGGTGAACATTGTAACACCTGACACTTTATGATTCTATTGTTATGTTTTATTCTGGAGAGATATGAGTTAGATATGCAGATCAGTTATGATCAGTACCAACCATTGTCTATTTATTGACGTGACAGGTTGAAAAGGCAGAGTTAAGGTTTTTGATACACTTCTTGAACTCGCATGCATTATGTGGGTTGTTGATTGTAGATTGATGGGCATAAAATGGCAATTTTATCCATTAGAAATCTGATCAACAAAATAATGAAGTTTGCAAAAAGGGATGGTGTGTGTATATTTTCTGAAGCCACTGCTTACCGGTTTACAGGTGTTTTCCACCACAAAAAAAAATGGATTGAATTGAATTGTCTCAGTTTCCCGATTTTAAATCATTCGATGATTTGTATCATCACATTTCGAAAAAGGATGACAGATAGGCCAAAAAGTTAACATACAGCCAAATTATTCAAAATTTCAGTTGGTTGAACAAGGGAGTGAACTTTTTTTTTAAATGTCTCGATAACAGGAAAGACAAAAGGATCAAATATGAATAGTCGTATTAAAAAACGTATAGTTCAGTGATACGCTATACCAAGCTAGTATTAGTGATATTCGATAATGGTTTGAAAGGAATGGTTCTGTTGTAGTGTCTGCATGCTGAACACGTGAATAGATGCTTTTAGCTTTTAATCCAAGTGTTTTCTGTGGCGTGTGTCCAGCTTTTCACTTCAGCAAAAGAATGCGTTTTGACATCGCAAAAAAAACTCAAATCATTAATGTTTTTTATAATGTGTCCCTGTGGTCCCTGTCATTCATTTCAATTTTATATATCATTTCTTTGGTTGTCCCAGGTATGTTGATGACCAGACATGTTTCTAATTTCAGGAATAAAGGAAAAGTAATTTATTCTTTATCCTTGACTCTGCTCAAAACAGGGCAAAATAAAATTCACCATACAAAGTTCTTTGTGCGTATTTGTTGTACACATTGTATTTAAGGCATCGACACTGGCATTCTTTTAACGACTCATCCACCACCGAACCTTAGTTTTTCAATATTCCTAAGCTTTAATTTATTATCTTGGAAATGTGTGCCCTGATGTTTTTCTGCCAGCACTCAAGTTAATACTCACAAACAACTCTGTTTTTTGAAAATTCATTTTGATGTATTAATGTGTGTAAAAGAGATGCAGTGAACTGCACCAACAACCTACTTTTTTGGGGTTTTTACCATGAGCAGCAGAGTAAGCAGGAGTAAGCAGGATTCTCATGAAAATTCCGTGGCATATTTTCAGGGACTTTGGAGGATTATGTGGATGGGTTTAAGCAACAAAAACGCTTTGGTAAAAGAACGATGATGTTTGAATCTGTAGAGGCTCAACTTTCTTTTCCTACCGCCACCAGGCAGGTAAATGCTGCTTCTCTGCCGGTGAGAATCTTACTGCAATATGAATCACAACACTCCATTGCATTGTTCTTATCAAGTTGGTGCAGAGAAATCAAACTGCAACTCCTTGCACTGAGAATCTCCTTCTTTTTTTTACCAAAGCACAGGAAGCCTGTTAAAAGTCACCGAGATAAACTCCTGCTTGTGAAGTGAAAATGCTGCAGGACACAGGGCTTGCTCAAAATGATTATGCATATTCATATATATGTACTCATTCTTACTTCCCACAGAGTTACTGTGTTGGGTAGTGGAAGCCTGCGCATTTCCAACGTTACTAAATTGGATGCTGGACTCTACACGTGTGTGGCCAGAAACCAGTTAGGAGTAGCGAGCAGTGCAGGCAGCCTTTGGGTTAAAGGTAAGCTATAATTTTCGTGACTTTACTTCAAGCATCAACTGTCATACCATACAGTGTATGTATATATATATATATATATATATATATATATATATACAGTATATATACACACACACACATACACGCACACACACCCACACACCCATATATATATATAAGAGAGCGCGAGAGAAAAACAGAGCTAGATTTAATACTTCATCAACACCAAACACATACTATAGCATTTTTTTTTCCAACTTCTGCTATCCAGCTTTTTTAAAAATACACACAGTCACACATTCATCGTTGTCAGGGAAAACACAAAACAAACAACCTGGTGCTCTGCGCACCAGCTCTGGTACACAATGGACCTGTGTTGCTTTTAAATAAGAGACAGAGTTGGTATTAAGCCTCTACTTAGCCGGCAGAGACACAGTTCAATTGGTTGAGCGGCAGTGGCTGAAGAAGTGAGACGTGACGCTCGTTATGTATTTATGGGCCTCAATGTTTAATTCATACTTTCCACCGGCTCCGAGCCGTGCTTGGCTTGTTTAAGATTTCAATCCATTTAAATCGTACGCTTTTGCAGTGCACTGAATTTCCTTGGTGTTTCTTAACAGGCAGAGTGTACAGCGGTGCTCTGTTATAATGCGCCTCGTGGTGATTCCTCTTCATAGGTTTTTTTGAATTGCAAATTGGTGTGCTGCGCAGCCCCAATTTGCAATCTTTTCCCTAAAAGATCCTCTGAACACGTATGGATGTGGCTGTTTCATTTGTACCGTATATACGCGCATGTGCATGTCTGCATGAGTATCGGTCCGAGGTGTAAGAACGAACATAAGTACATTTACTTGTCGAATACATTCAACAAATATCTCAACAAGTACCTGGGGGAGCAATGGTGTAGGTGGGTAGGGGAAGGGTGGGTGGGTAGGTAGGTAGAGGCAAAATGTTTGTTACTGGTGAGCTAGCGTTCCTTAGATTTCACCAGAAGTTGCTGTCAGCCAGGGACGGGACGGCTGGATCACACGCTGAATCTTGGCCACCCCAAACATCCGGCCACCCCAAACACCCACGCACCGCATCACAGCCGTCCGCAGCCCTCATTACTTTTCCAGTATGGAGCACCGCTTCGCGCACCCCCTCCCTCGCCAACACACCGAGCATCGGTTCATGCGCGCCCGTCAGCACCGCTTGGCGCATGGCTTTGTGCACCGCAGCTGACAGCTCTGCAAATGGAAGCAGAAAGTTTTGCTCTTTCTCATTTTGCATCCGGTGCCCAACTTTCCTGGAGACTCTCCTGGAATGCACCGACATGACCGCTCGGTTCTGCTGGGGGGCAGGGGGGGGGATAAACAAGCGGACTTGTTTTGACAGAGCTGAGTATAGACTTTACCTCCACCTGACATGCTGCATTGGCTTGCCTGTCCATTAGTTGCTTATGACATGCATGCATAATTTACAGTAGACTGGTATATGGGCCTCTCATCCTCTGCTTTATTCTCTGCGCCACACTGCTGTCGAGCGAGACGCCCAGCTGAGTCGGACCAAAGATTATGATGATGCACACCGCGCTCGGCATGAAATGGGCTCGCTTTTTCTTCTCGGCACAACCGGAGTCAAATTTATAGACTCCGGTCTGACACCGCCATAATGGCTGAGTTTTTCCTTCTTTTTGTGCATTTCACGTGGCCTTTGATGCTTAATGTTATATTTAGACCAGGTCCTGAATTATGAAACTCAAAAGAAAGAGACGCAGCATAAGCTGCAGACTCAAAAGTAATGTAATGTCTCTTGTTTGGTTTACATCGGGGGATAGGATTTGATGGAGGGTGAGATTTGCCTTTTGAGCGTGGCGTGTTTGTGCAATTATCTCTCACGAGCATAAGGCACATAAAGAAAGAAATAACAAGCAAGTCGGACGCCTCGCGTCTTACGATCTATGTGGCAGACAGCCTGGAGAGTCTGAAAAAAGGGCTGATCTACTTTGACAGTCAACATGCCTTTCTGTCTTGGTGCTCCAGAGCCGACCGTGATCACCAGTCCAGCGGGCCACCTGGACGTGACTGTAGGCGAGAGCATCGTGCTCCCCTGCCAGGTATCTCATGACGCCACACTGGATCTCAAGTTCACCTGGTTCTTCAACGAGCAGCTCATACACTTCGGGAGCCACGGGGTGTATTTTGAAAAAGTTGGCGGGGTAAGTCCATTCGTATGGAGATCCTCCGTGTGTTTTGTGCATGCGACAGCACCGTAATCGTGGTCTTTGAACTCCTACCTGTGGCAGAACTAACGTATACACGATGCTTAAATCACAAGAAGTGCCTCGGCCAAGTAACATTTCCTGGGATGAAAAGGGTTTCAGTATCCTATCTTTTCGCCCTGCAGCATCTGAAGAGAAATCTTGAATTAAAGCCATATTGGAATAGGTTCACTCTTTATCAAATTCATCAAACAATTTAGTTGGAGGTGGAATTTTGCATGACTCAGTCATTTAAAAAGACCAATGAGGGAGTGAGTTATTTGCTCCAAGGGATCTCTACATTTACCCATGCTGCCATTTAAAACACCTCACTTTTTGACAATGGCAGTGACTGAAGTATTCATTGTGCAATGATCAGCCTTGCATTGCATTTGGTCATCTCACGTCAAGTGTATTTTCTCAGGCACAGAGTATGACGTAGTCTGCTGTGAATCTAGGTAAGTTAGATATTATACTACTGCAGTGAGTCATTGCTTTACACGCAAAGCGTGGGCATCATCAACGCAACTACGTAAATGTGTTTTTGTACTTTTTTCACACTCGGTGATAATTCCTAAATGTACTGTATACTGAACAGTACATTCTGAACCCACTTAGTAGCAGGGTGGCTAGCCTTCATATTTTAATAGCTAAAAATTGTAATCTTACACCTAAACATACGCAAAGTAGTTATTGCACACAACAATTGTGTTTCCTGGTTTCAGAGCAACACAGTTCTCCCCATACCAGTCTTTACACCACTGTTATAAGGTCATTTGTTATTGCCAGAGCTGAAAGAGTGAAACGGAGACATGTATTCACAAAAACACACAACGGAAATACAGAAAGCAGATTTTTATTTTTATTTTGTACTCTCGTGCTAGTAACGATGTAAGGGAGATGAAAAGACTGACTGAAGAATGCATAACCAAATCCCAGTAAAATGCAGTGGGATTTAATATAATCTGGCTGTAATATGAAATGTAATACACCAATAATACCAACATCAGCTTTAACGCGGAGAAACTGCGTCACTTTGTAGATGCAGACGTTATGGGCGATGGACAGATATAATTTTCCTATTTTTGAATGTGTGAAAGGCGCAGAAGGTGATTGCTGCATTTTGACTGGCTTTTTTCACTCTCGCTTGCTTTAAGTGAGCAAGCTGGCTCGGCCGCAACTAGGTTCAGTTTTTCTGCTCCATATAAGAATTTGGAAATGTGAAGAACAAACAACTTCGCCATAGAGTGTCCCTAAATATACGCCAAAGTAATATATACCGCCCCTCTCGCGCTTTCTCAGTCCCACACTTTCGCTTTCCCACACAAAAGAATGAACATGAGGGCTACGTTTAAATCGCAAAGCTAATACATGTTGACTTGATTGAATGTCGGCGGAGTAAGTGAATCAGCGCGCATAAAAGGGATAGTGGTGAAAGAAGCCTTTTAATTCTTCACAAAGAGCCATCCCCATAAATGATCACGAACATCTGCCCTCAATTATGTGGTGTGTCCCTGATCTCTGCCGGGTTTTTTTTATTATTTAATTTTTCTCCTTTCGAAAAAAAAACAAATGCCATAAGAAATCACACTGATATCGCATGCGGGGTCTGTTTTCCTTTTTAGGTTGACTTTAGAAAAAGGTGGAAAAAAAATCACTTGTTTTTTTTTTGTCCTCCCAACTTCTGCACCCACAGCGCTCGGCTGGCGACGTCATGATACGCAACATTCAACTGAGGCATGCCGGGAAATATACATGTGCCGTTCAGACGAAGGTGGACAGTGTGTCTATTGCCACCGATGTGGTCGTGAGAGGTAAGGAAACCCCTTGCCACACGTTTAACAAAGAAATCCCCTCTTTTTTTTTTCTTTTTCCAGTTTCCAAGATTTCTTTGCAACATTTACAGCAGGTTTGCATAACACTTGCACTTAAAAGGTTATTGCTGCGTGGCGGCGCTTTCGGAAGAAGAAGAAGAGCCTCACTGTCTGTCGATCATCTTTAGTTATTCGAAGTACCCCATTGAGCAAAGCAATTTCTAACACTTACATTCTGCTCTGATTGCCGCTCACCTAAAAGCATGGTACACTGTGCCAGGCTTTACTTTTTACAGTTTGCTTTGTGATATACACAACGATATGGCCTGACAATTTATCTATGCGGTTTCTATGTTCAATTAGCATAATGCTGTCGAGTCATTTCCAGAAAAACAAAAACAAAGATTAGAGTGAAAAATGAGCTTGTGAAACAGAAACTAAGATGGTGTTATTTTTCTTTTTCTTTCCTATTATATAATAATCGTAGTGTGACCACTGTGATTGAACATATGAACTTTTGACTCTTACATAAGGGTATTTTATGATCTGTTATAGTGCATGTATTGTACTGGAAAATAAGGCGAATGAGATTAGAGAGATTTCATTTTTTTTTTAACGAATGACCCGGCACATTTTTCTACTACATCAATTGAATAAACATTGGTTTGAGACTGTTTGCAAATTCACAGAGGGTGAGCCGCTGTTCTCCGCCCACTCTCTTCTGCTCCGTCTTGTCTTCATTAATCACCAAAACCGTGTGTGTGTGTGTGTGTGTGTGTGTATATATATATATATATACACACACACATCGGCCTTTGTGAGTGAACTGTGACAAATGATCCCCACAGGTCCCCCAGGCCCCCCTGTGGACTGTCAGGTGACTGAAATGACAGAAACCACGGCTTCGCTGACCTGGGGACCCGGCTCAGACAACCACAGCCCCGTCCTCAGCTACAGCATCCAGGCCAGGACGCCCTTCTCTCTCGGTTGGCAAGCAGTGACAACCGGTAGGCTGGTTGACGGGTTTAGGTTATCTGAATGGGACGTTTAAATGACAATTGGAATTGGAATTACGATTTCTTTTAATGGCCCCACACAAACATGCACATGCTCAAACACAACACACAAGTGGTGGGGAAATGTGTCCTCTGCATATTACCCATTTGTGGCGCATGCAAGGCCACAGAGCAGTGGACAGCTGAGCATCGTTCCGGGGAGCGAATGTTTGTGGTAAGTGCCTTGCTCATGGGCATTAGAGGTGGAGTCTCTTTTTCAGTGGGGACGGGGGGGGGTGGGTTCGTCCATCCTTCCAGGGGGTGTCCGCCTCGACTGGGCCTCGGACCGGCAGCCCTCTGGTCCGATGCCTGTCTCCCTCGCCACCGGTCCAACCCTCCCCCCAAGTTTACCGGGTAGTTGAATTAATCGCGAGAGGGGTTCGACTGGTACGCTTTTCACACACCACATTTGAAACGACAGTAAATAACACATCACGGGCTCGGCTCCCTCTCAGTGGCAGATCCTGCGCGGCTCTGATGAAAGGTTATCCCTGTGTCTTTCAGTTCCTGAGCTGCTCGGGGGGAAGCAGCTGTCAGCCATGGTCACTGACTTGAGTCCATGGGTGGAGTACGAGTTCAGAGTCCTGGCGTGCAACGGCATAGGGACGGGAGAGCCCAGCAAACCGTCGAAAAAGGCCCGCACCAAAGAAACACGTGCGTATATGCATTTTTGTTTCTGTTCGCCAACTGTTCGCAAATAACGTACATGGCTTTATATGTCGGGTGTTGAAGCTTCAGGATGTTGGTGTCCTTAAGAATATGTTTTGAGCATAGTTCTTCTTGTCCTCTGTTTCGCTGAGACAGCAAATGAATGAACGGAATTAACGGAACAAAGCTTCAATCAGACGTTTTTTCTTGTTTGTTGAGTGGGGGGAAAAAATTGAAATTTCCTCGGCAGCCAATGAAAATAGGTCTAACAGAGACAGCATGTTAAGGACATAAAAAGCAAACATCAAATGTAGATAAGAAAGTGGATTATTTATTTTTATTATTTTTTTCATTACAAATCTTCTTATCCAAATGTTTTACTATCTATACGTTTTAATACTTTTTTATATTTAACTTCCTTCCTATCGAACATACCCCCTTTACATTTACATACCAACATATGCGGCGTTAAATAACCATGTACATATATGCACAATCCTAAAAACATAGCATTCCGTTGGATTTGTCACAGTATCGAACATGCTGTCCATCTAAGTATGAATTTAAGAAAGGTTTAGCTTAAGGTTATTTTCTCTATGTGTATTCCCAGCAGCCAGTCCAGTAGTAGTAATAGTACCAGTTCCGTTTTACAAACTGCTCCACATGCTTTTAACGCTAAGGTTCATCTGTCAGTTCCTAGGGTGACTCCAGCCAGAGTGAACGGGGGCGGTGGGGGGCGTTCAGAGTTGGTCATCACTTGGGAGGTAAACGCGCATTTACATCCTTTAAATCATCGTCGTGCATTTGTGTGTGTGGTTTGGATATTGACCTGCGCATGTGTGAGCGTGTTCTCGTGAATGTCCCATAATAAGTGAATTGAATTTATGTCGAAAAGAAAATCCACACACATAGTATATCAAATGTACGATACAAACCTTTGTCATTTATGTGAGTATTTGTCGGCCCGGGTTACACAAGAATTACTGTAACGATCTGCACCAAACTTTGAAGCCGGATGGGGAATTGAGCACAGAGTAGGCCCATAAATTGCAACGCAGATCAGAGGAATGGTTTGGATCCAGGACTATTTAATTGTATTCTGCCCTTCACACTGAGATGGGGAATTTTTCAATTTCCCAGGAAATACTGTGTGAATCTTGAATTAAAAAAAGAAATTGACATATTTAAGATTGTTTGGCCTTGGAAGAGGAATGTGCTCAACTGACTTTAACCTCCGTAGAACAACTTTAATGTGAAACTGCAATATACAGCATAAAGAATAGCTCTACATTTATGTTTCGAGAGGCCCATTATATTTCTCATCAGTATAAAATCATTTTGCCAGACAGAATGATACATTCATGCAAGGTTTGCAAGTATAGTGCCAGCGTTCCTCCGCCCAAGTGTCTGCATAGCTCTATTTCTTCAAGGTATTAATAACTTTAATGTCAGTCATCTGGAGTCATTCCCCTGAGTCACCTTTTACCTCCTCAGCCTGTCCCCGAGGAGCTGCAGAGCGGTCCGGGCTTTGGCTATGTGGTGGCTTTCCGCCCACTCGGGGCACAGGGTTGGATGCAGGCTGCCGTCACGTCCCCAGAAGCCTCCAGATATGTCTTCAAGAATGAGAGCATCCTCCCATTTTCTCCCTACCAAGTCAAAGTGGGGGTCTACAACAACCAGCGCGAGGGACCTTTCAGTGCAGTGACGACCATCCACTCTGCAGAGGAAGGTGGGTGCAATACAGCTATAAGCAGGTGCAACTATAAATGTGCGATAACACGCACTGCAGCAATACAGCTCAGATTCTATGCGGTCTTATTTGCGTCATACATTTTTCCATTTCCGCTATAATAAGTCATTGCCAAAGAACGCCTGGCAATCAGTGATGAACAGAACTCTTCTGTTCTAGCATGATACGTGTTCAAAATAGAGAGGCTTTTGAATGCCATGGACACATATTTTCTCAATCAGTTGCATAGGCAGTCCTACTGAGAGTTATTAAACTTTAACGAACTTAGAATAGCTGTGTTGTTTGACCGGGAACACGGTGATGTCACGCTCTTCTTTGAGCCGCAATAGGTTTCGAATCAAATGAAATGGTGAGTGCGCCGTATATGTTGATAGATGATGAGAGTTGAAACCACCATTTAAACTTTGACTGTTTTGCACATCGCACGATGAGGAAAATGTTAAGTAGGACAGCTTCAGATAAACGACATTTTCCAAGTGCTGTGAATGGACTTGTGCCTTGCATCACCAGCATCTGCAGGTTTAGAGTAAAATCTGGCCACGACCAAATGAAACGCAATTGGCCCTTTTCTTTTTTTCTAGTCAAAATGACCACAAGGTGGCTAAGTAACTTTTTCAATTTTTAATATAAACCCCTAATTTAACCTACGTGCGATCATGTTCAAATAACGCCTCAAAGGATGAGCAGAACGGGGATGGAGGTATCGCACTTGTGATGATTTAAATGTTCATTCACTACGTCATATTTTGAATGTGGGTGTGCAGAATCCGTGTCTTCTTCCCGCTGTATCCTGTGTGCCTTTCAGAGCCCAGCAGAGCTCCAGGGAGGCTGAGGGCGAGGAGCGTATCGGCGTCCGAGGCAGAGGTCACCTGGAAGCCACTGGCCTGGAGTAACAACCGCAGACGCATCCTGGGCTATGAGGTCAAGCCAACACATGCCCACACAACAGGACAAACAGAGTGGATAGTGCCGACAGCCTTTTTTCTTTTTCTTTTTTTTTTTTTGTGTCGTCGCCCATATGATTATTCATTCATGAAGTAAAGCTCAGTGCTTAAGCATGTTGCGGAACACCTTGAAGAGTTAGGCCTCCAACCGTATCTGTACATTACACATCAACTTATTAGATTACAGATGAGTCACAAGCTGATGAATATTACAGTTATTTATTTTATTTTCCCCGTGTTTTCAGTTGTGTTACTGGGGCGTGAAGGAAAAGCAGGAAACGGCCAGCGTGATCAGGACAGTGGGGAATAAGACTTCAGTACTCATCAGGGATCTGGAGGGCAGCAGCACCTATCACATGTCGCTCCGGGCCTATAACAACGCTGGAGTGGGCCCACAGAGCATCATAGTCAATGTCACAACTAAGAAACCACGTAAGGACTCAACATAGTGTGGGGACTGAGTGTGTGTGTGTGTTTATTTATGCCTTGTTTTATTTTTAATTATTTTGACTAGAATTTCATGGTCCATTTGGTATACTGCATCATTCCTCCAATAATGTTTCATCAATCAGAGTGAAAGAGGGGAGTATTCTCTGTAGAACAGCTTCTTCAGAAGGACCACCTACTGTTCGTCTACTTTAAAAGTTTCCGAGCAAAGCACAACTTACGTAGCTCGGGCTTAAGATGTTATGGTAATTAGTTTTCCCACGGATGATTTAGATAGCCGATTTCGCTCTTTTTTTATTTTTTTTTGTAAATGTGTTAGTTCACATTGGTAGTCTTCTACTTCATTTCATTTCATACTCGGGGTCAGCTGACAAAAAGTGGACAGCTCACACGGGTCAGCTGACAAAAAGGTCGAGCAGGCAAATGATGAGAAGCATCAGGCTGGGCGTGCGTTCCCTAAAAACACATCAGCCAACTCTCCTCTGCATCTTACATCCGCTGATGGTCTTCTTCTGGTTTTGTGGCCTGTACACACTACATTCGTTGATGTCCGTCCTTTGTGTATCACGCATGGGTTGCAGAATTGTAAAGATTCAACAAATTGTCGCGCTCCTTGTTTTTTCTCTCCATCCTGCTCCCGCTTTTCCCCCGGCACCGATCCCCCGTCGTCTTTGTCCAGCACCAAGTCAAGCCCCGGTAAAAATAAGGTGGAACACCTCCGACTCCAAGGTCATCCTGAGGTGGGACCAGGTACATGCTCTGGAGAATGAGTCAGAAGTCACGGGATATAAGGTGAAACATAATACACTACTCTAGGCAAGAGTGCTTCAACTGAACCGAATGAATAAATAGATAGTTAGAACATAACTGAGATCAACCAACTGTCACTTTTGTCATTTAATCCATGTGAATACAGTGTGAATCATCTAAACTTGGTAAACAGGGTTGTAAATTGCAGGTATTTTGGGAGTATATGAAGCCCTATGCCAGTGGCTGCATTGTTTTATTTTTAGACTCATGATTTCAGAGTAACAAAAACATGTCGTTTTTAAATCGCTGCTCAAGGCAGAATGATAGAATATTTATTCATGGTATCACTTCATATTCTGACAGCGGAGTTTTTCATCTTAATTTGCTCTGCATACGTTATGTTGTAACAATCCCTTTGCGTATTTTAGGCTGATATGGATCCTTGTGCAGCGCCATTTAGTTTGATGGAGAAAATACTGATTTGCTGCTTCGTCCACTGTGGGCCTAGGTCGTAGCTCACCTGTAGTCACTGCACATTATTCCCATCGAAGGACAGAGGGCCTCACGGCATCCCCGCAGCCCAGAGCGAAGCAGCAGCAGCATCTGAAGGATTGGTGCATTTTTTTTCTCCAACCTTATCTCTCCTGTGCAGAAATGTACTCAGATTCATCCTTGTGAGCTACAGAGGCGGCACTTTGCATCTCGCTGGGCAGTCTGAAGGGAAACTCCGGCTGGAACTCATATTTTCTTGTCAGCGCATCAACAAAGAATCTCCGAAACCACTTGCACAGCGCATTGTGTTTGGAGGGTCCTCCTGCCATGCCTCGCAGTGTCATCATCTTCCCCTCTCCGGCTTTCTGTAGGTGATGTACAGCCGCGACAAACACAGCCGCCCCAGCGTGGTGGAGACCAACACCACCTCCTTGGAGCTGTCGCTGCCAGTCAACCAGGACTATGTCATCCAGATTAAACCCTTCAGCGAGGGAGGAGAAGGCAGCAGCAGCCGCCAGATAACCATCCCCAAGACGGCAGGTAGGACAGTCCTGTCTGACGCGAGAAACGGGAAAATGACATCTGCCTCTATCTTTTGAGACATTACCGCAAAAACAACGATTCAGCATTCAGCGGAGCAAGTGTTGAGCTTTACTCTCTACCTGCGGGTATACATATACATTGGTGTGTGGGGCATATGAGAAATGATTGAGTCTCTCTAATTTGATTTCTGAGAAATCGCCGCGAGAGCCATTATTGGTATTCATCAATGACAAATGTGCAAGTGTTCAAATGTACTTGAGTATATTTGAACTCTATACACAACATATGCTGCAGCTGCCCCGTAATACGGGCTTTGGAGGCTGCTGCCTGTAGATAAATTGGTATCTCTAATATTTATGAGGTATTTTTTGTCCATTAAATGTTTGTGCGAAAACAAATGAGTCTTCAAATAGGCCATTTCTCAATTTTATCTTTTGCAGTAAAATACCGTTTCTTATTCAGACTTTGAAATATATATATGACCAAATTACAACTATGTAAGTATATACTATATACTATAACTATGTATATATATATATATATAATTAAACAACAGGACAAACACAGCCACCCCAGCGGCTCTCTCTCTCTATATATATACAGTATATCATTAAACTATTTTAATTATATTATATTATTATATTATAATCATTCAAAGTAATATTCCTATTAGCAGGCTGTTTAAAAGTAGATTTTTCCTTTTAATCATACTGTGGCAGTTGTGCCCACAGCGCGACAGTCTTATCTCTCTGAAAGTCATTGTTTCGCGTCTTCTAGCATAGTGCAATACTGCCGTCCAGTGGTGCAGGCATGTACTCACACCCCGGGCCTCTTCGTTCTCTAAGTCTGGTTCTCACGTGATAAGATCGTATGATTTATGTGTAACCTTCATGTTGAATTGAGTTTTTTTTTTTTCCGAGATTGGTTTCAATTCAACAGGCCTCCAGGTAATATTCCTATTAGCAGGCTGTTTAAAAGTAGATTTTTCCTTTTAATCATACTGTGGCAGTTGTGCCCACAGCGCGACAGTCTTATCTCTCTGAAACTCATTGTTTCGCGTCTTCTAGCATAGTGCAATACTGCCGTCTAGTGGTGCAGGCATGTACTCACACCCCGGGCCTCTTCGTTCTCTAAGTCTGGTTCTCACGTGATAAGATCGTATGATTTATGTGTAACCTTCATGTTGAATTGAGTTTTTTTTTTCCCGAGATTGGTTTCAATTCAACAGGCCTCCAGCATAGAAGACCACATGGACAATTGATGCGTTTGTGTGTTTCAGGCTCGGTAGCCCTGGGAGCAGCCCCAGAGGCCCCTGCTTTTCCCTCGGTTACGCTTGCGGTCCTTATCCTCACAGCCGCGGCTGTGCTATGACAAACATATGTGGGATCCAGGCACTACAGCTGTTAATTAGGAGGAGAAACAGCAATTCAAAGACAACCGGAGGCCGACAGCAGAATTTCCAGCTGCACTCTACCCAACCCGACGTGTGTGTCTGCCATCGACAAGGATCTTTTCGTATGGAGGGTTCTTTTCCGCTATCTTTTTCTGAAGGAGTTACTGAACTGGTTCGTGTACCAGTTGCTTTCATGCAACTGCAAGGACAGCGTAACTCAATTGCAGTCCCTTTGATTATTTTTTTCTCTGCTGCTTTAGGAGCAATTGATACCGCATATGGTTGACACCTTGGAGGCCCGGAGCTGTGTGACGCACAGTGGGCTGTGTACATGTTTTCTTTGCGGGACCGTGCAGGTTTTGTTAACTGGATATGTATGTGGCACTGAACTCTTCTTGGATGATGGGAATGTATCTTAACTGGGGATGAAGAAGAAATAAAGCACTGACATAAGTCATCCAGGTCATGGTAATATCAAGTCGCGATTCAAAGAGGGCAACTGGACTGGTCGAAGATTTCTTGAAGACGTTTCACCTCTCATCCGAGAGGCTTCTTCCGTTCTAACTAGCTGCTGGAAAAGTTCCGATATTTATCCTCTGTGAGATGAAGAGCTAATCGGAGGATGAGTAACTAATTAGAGGGCATTGTGTCTTGCAGGTCGTTGGCCATCTGGCCCAGATCCAGGTGATGGGTTTCAGCTGAGTCTAGGTGTAAATGAGGGTCTCACCTGAGATTTTCTTTGAGTTATTGTTCCTGTTTACCTTCCTTGGGTGAGAGTGAAGGACAGCATTGTAAGTGGCTGAGAGATGGTGTCTTAAGCCTCCACCTCTGTTAAGTGATGGTTTCTCTGTTCCAGCAAAGATGGCTTCTTTTACTCCTCTTCCAAACCATCTGTCTTCTCTGGCCAGAATGTGAACGTTTTCATCCTCTAATGAGTGTCCACTGTCCTTCAGATGTAGACGAAGGGCTGAGTCCTGGCCAGAGGAGGTTGCTCTCCGGTGTTGTGACACGCGTTTGTGTAATGGTTGTATTGCTTCTCCTGTGTTTAATGAGTGAGTCGAGTTATATTTAAGCTTGTCTTAATGGAACGAAATGGGTGAAGTCATGTCCCTCCTCTCTTCGGCCTGTCTTTGGTGAGCACCCTGAACTGTGTCAGAAGGAAAAAACAACTGTTACTGAACCATGCCAAAAAAAAACACACACACACACACATCAGACGAACCAGAATTTGGAATCTTTCTATGGCCTGGATTATCCTCATACTTTACGTCATAACCTCAGCCTTGACTGGACCCTTGGCTTCAGCTCCACCTGTTGTATCATTGTGAGAAAAAGCAGCGAGCACACCCCCATTTTGCTTCTATCGTAAACAGCAGACTTGTGTCGATCAATCAATTACTAACCCTTCCTCGCTCATCCATGATAAGTGTGTAACAAAAGGCATACTGCGTAGTGTGAGCCACATTGTTGTACACTGTATTTATGAAATCCTCAGGTCCCAAATGAGCCTTAAGTCTTATGATTATTATCCATGCCGTTACTTTTTAAGAGACCTATTTATTTTCCCTGTTCCTCATTTGTTGCTCTGCATTGTGTTTTTGCTCAGTCATGGCATTGTTTATGAAAAAAAAAAAACGACCTTACTCTCTGCAATTGCTTTATTCCACATTTGTTACTTTCTAGTTTGGATTTGTCTGGCTTTTTGGGCTCAGAGACTACATGCCTTTCTCCTGTGTCGTTCAAGAGTACAAGTGGCAGTGATTGCTGAGTTTTTTTTTTAGCTTGTTACAAATTAGGGATGGCATCATACTCTCAGCTGCTGCTTGGCATGAGATTGGTCAGTGTACGTAAATATGTTGCTTAGGATGTCTGAATGGATCAACCCTGCTTTTAATAAACATAATGCCATTTTCTGCATTCTCTTCTTTGACGTCAGGCGAGGCCATGAGGCTGTGTGTTTCACAGGGTGTTGGTCGCCTCCTCATCAGGCCACGCAATTTGAAGGGGAAAGCATTTATAGTCCAGCTGAGCAGATGCTCTGGTAAATATCTAGTGAATGGACCCTACTGGTAAGTTTTATTTATTAGTTCTCATTCACCGAAAGATTTGAGTGAGCTGGGGATTTATTTATGCGATTAGGTTCATCATTGGGCCCATCTCCTGTTACCTGTATACTCCTGATCAATAATCTGTAAACACACAGTATGTCCAGTCAATATCTGTGGATATTTTCCTGTAAATGGTGTGTCATTATTAAACATTTGTTTGGTTCTCACACAGGGATCTTTATACCCACAAGGAGGACAGTATCTATACATAGAACATCCTTTGTCTGCATGACTGTGAGCTATAAGATTTATAATAATACCGTCAACAGTGTATATCTTAATATCGCCAAAGTGATTAGATACTGTCACTACTCTTTCCTTTTCCTATCGATTCCAATACTATTTAACCCTTATGTTGCGTTCGAGTCCGCCGTGACTCGTTTTAATAACTACTACGTGACCGCACGGGCCGTGACCTGTTGCTTGGAGGCAATGGAGTCCCGAGCCATGAAGCCTCTCAGTTGCTGGTTTACGTGACCAGTAGAGGGTTTAGCCGGCGCCATGCTCTACGAGGCTGCCTTCTCCTGGGAAGCGGATTCCGCTGAGAGCAGCCATGTCAATGTTCAGTCTGGGAGGTTTGTGTGCAACTAGAGCGGAGCGTCATTCTGGGTGACTGCAGTCTTTAGTGTCAAGCATGGTCTTGATGTTCGAGACGAGCTTTGGTTAGGCCACCTTTTCTAGTGCTGTTGCTAGAAATGGCTGCTTGGTCTTTCAGCTGCCGTACGTCTGAAACGCCTGAATGCAGGATTAAGACCGTGGCTTCCAGTGTCATCAACTACCACTTCCCGTCGGTGCTGGACTTTTTAAGGATAGAGAATTTGGGAGACGGCCCGCGGATGTGACCATTGGGCCTGCGCAATGGAGTTTTACGGTGGAGCTCAGTACTGGCCCCACCCATGTTTTATTTACGGGGCCCAGCCACGTGGAGGCACTGCATCGGACTATGTACTGGCGAGACAGACTTACGGCTCTCTTCTCGCGATGCTGTAGAACAGCGGTTCTAGCCAGCGGTGAGGGCTGAAAGCTGGGGTTTCTCAACCTTTTTTCGGTCCAGTGCCCCCCTAACCATTATCCAGTCCCTTACCGCCCCCGATCAAATACAATCTCGGAATGAATGTCTCCGAATTCAATATAGACTATTGTTTAGTCTAAAAGGCAATTTGTCTTATTATGATTAATATGCTTAGTGTGTCATTTATTTTACATATTAATTAACTGTGTTTGTATTTAAATATGTACATGATTTTACTAATTATTAGGCTGCTGTATAATGGTATTATAAAAACTCAAATTCTCTGAAATTGAAGTTATATAATACTTTCTAAATATTAATTAATATTCTAAATTCAAAATAAACTTTACCAGCAATTGCCCTCATAAGCTTTACCCAGGACGCAAAAAAGCCAGTAAAATAGAAATATTATTCAGCAGTGTTATAAAAAACAAAATTAAGAGGTTTGACATTCTAACTTTAATTGGTGTCACTGGCTGCAGCCAATCTTGTAAATAAGCATTGTTGAGGGACGGAATTAACGCAAGGTAGAGACACTCAACAGAATAGTGATGGACTACATTTTGAACTCATTTGCAACCATTTATAATGGAAAAAAAACAGCATATCCGTTCTTACACACGGTGATATCTAACGCAAATACCAACATTAACTTCGTCAAAAGGCATGCTGGGAAGTCTCCGCCCACACACAGTTCCCAGCATGCATACCAAAATCTCAGCGTTGGCAACCCTGACCTAGAGCATGTAATGCCTGACGATATATCCCTAATGCTTATTACCTACGTCGCTTATTGGCTGTGCTATTACAATGTATAATGTAGGTGGCGCCGTTACAAGACACGTGGAATCACGCTAGTTCTTCATCAAAGGTTAGGTATTACCAACATAACAGCCCATAAAACTATCGTCAATCAAAAGTACATGCTTGCCCCTTCTTAAATGACTGCTTCTACCTCTGAACGCCCCCTGGGGGGGGGGAGCGGTGCTGCGTCCGTTGAGAACTGCTGCCCTTTAGACTAGAAGCATTTACAAACAATGTAACAGAGACTCTTGACTACAGAAGTAGACTTACTGGACATGCAACACTTTAAGAGGGATGTGTCCAAGTAGGTCACACGTCAGATGATCAGCAAACAAAATCCGACCATTGAGCCTCCTCTCTGCCCTATTCCAGCCATTACACAGCCATTTTAGCATTTGATTTGATTGTGTGGCTCTGGATCCAAGAGGGGCTGGACAGGTGGTTTGGCAAAGCATCTGCAGAGCTGCGGCCGCTGAGCCGGGGGGATTATTGAGGTCAACTGGCCAGGGCACGTCTCTGCACTATCTGCACTACTTAACTTATACTCTCTGTTTTACTTCTTACATACCAAGCCCAGGCTTCTGGGGCAAAAACTGGAGCAGGCCGGCGTCGACCCTCACCTCACATCCTGGATCGTGGACTACCTGACCAACCGACCGCTGTGTGTGAGAGCGAGGGACTTCGTCCCCGACAGGGTTGCCTGCAGCCCGCAGAGTTCTGGCACAACTTATAACTTATCACTGGTGTACCAACAATTTGCACATTTATTTATTTAGTAACTACTTTCTGACCTTTGTAATTCTTCCTACTTTGACTGTATTGCTACTGTAACGCCCTAATTTCCCCTTGCGGGACAATAAAGGACTTTCAATTAAATTCAATTCAAAGATTCCCCAATCAGGAGCTGGAAAGCGTTGCGCGGGCAAGGGATCTTTGGGGTGCCCTGCTGAGTCTGCTGCCACCCCTATCCGACCCGGATAAGCGTAATGAAGATGAATGAACACATTGATAATACCATCGTCTTACTGTCCTATTTCAGCTGTTTGTAGGTCAATATAGCAGACGAAAAGGCCTCAGTTTTCTCGAGACTATCGTAAGGTGAGACCTACGCGATAACCAAGCCAGATGTGTTACCCATCCCATGCATCAAAGATTGTGTGGAGAAGTATGGCTCTGCTACGTGGGAGAAATCAAACAATCAGCAATTCCCCTCTCGTCTTGTCTTTTGTTTGTTCTTTTCTGTTTATTCATGTTGAAGATATGCAAGTACAATGTACAGCAAAGACACAGCACCAAGCAATGGGGTGCAGCAGAACAGAGGAGAAGGTGCTGCTGAGGAGGAGGAGGAGGGCTCTGTACACACCGGGAGTGGGCCAAGTCAGGGTCAGCCAGCGGTCGTCCAATCAGACTTCGGCACCAAGCTACAGCCAAGGGATCTGTCATTAATCACAATCTGTTTAGTACCTGTCAGATTGCCCCAAGGCTTTTTTTCTGGACAGAGGGAGGTAAGGATGACTTGTATTATTTGCCTCTAGTGGATGACAGTGAGAAAAAAGATCGTTTTAGTTAGGTGCTTGATTTTGCAAAGCTCTCGTCTTTGAGGGGAACTGGTGCCCTCTAGTGTACATACATCCCATGGCCATTAACTAATTCACATCTTCACAATCCACCAAACGCCAACAAATATACAGTACAAGGTTCGAACACCAGCATTTTTTTTCTCCGCAGCTTCCAGTTTTACACCCATATCCATGAGATAACATCACTATAAAGGAGTTCGAATCACCATGAAACACAACAGGAGTTACACTGCACACGCGAAAAACACTAACTTTAAAGTTAAGTGTTAAGTGAAAGCCGAAGTTATACCTCTTTCATAAGCCTGACATAACGGCTTTAAACGTCGTCCGTTTTCTCAGTTGAATAATCTGCTGCTGCTGCATGTATTGATACATAACTGCGTTAAAAATGGCTTTTGAAAGGAGACACTATAATTAAAGGAAACCATTGCCATGTCAAATTACACATTTGACTTTCTGGCACTTGTGTAATTAAAAGTAACTTGGTCATATAAAGTTAATTCATACAAAATCAGAGTTTATACAATGTGACTGCTACCCTAATTGGCACACTACACATCTATGGCATCCAGTCAAATCACACACAACTAAAGGTTCAAAGATGCTGCCCCTACTTTGTACTTTCTCTTATTCTAACACTGCACTATTTGTTAGGGCTTTGATGCACAATACCATTTCAGCAGAGCATCTGGAAAGATGAACTGAATGTAGGCGTTACCGGTTCCTACTTTATGTTCCTTGATGGGAAAAGTAAACTGATATGTGGAGATATATTAAAACAGCACCGGTGTGAGATGGTACTTATAAATGAAAAATATACTGTAACCAATGTGCTCTCATTGGACGTGGGGATGAACAAACAACTGAATGTTTTGTGTTTCAGCTTTCCCAAAATTTCTGATTAATACGCCTTATTTCCTGTCAGGAAGCTTCATTTCCTGTCTTTCGTGTCAGGGCTCAGATTTGACTTCAGATTGTGACTAATTCAGCCTTTCTATCTTTTTTTCCAATATATTTTTTTCATCGTCTTCCCTTCGTGATCCTAGATGTTGTAATCCACTCTTTGTATTATGAGCTAATATCCATATTACTCATTTACAATCCAATAATGCAATAAATGATCATGCAAATACTAGTTTTACTTATGCAGCAGTCCATTCTGCAACGGTGTGAGTCTACTCTATGTACTTACGACACAAAAATGGCCAAAGTGGTATTATATCCAGCTGAATTTTGAAAGCACGTCTAAAGGCTGAGGAAGGAGAGACACTGGGCTCACTCTGAAACATCAGCATGCTCAGAAACTAACTCCCCATCATTTGAATAAATACGACAGGTGCACCGTGTGTTTCCAGCTCCCAATGTTCGGAGCCATTTGTAGCAAATCCAACCAGAGTCCATCATGATGCAGCAGTTGCAGTCTTGTCCTTGCATACATGCCACCCACACATCGTTGTGAAATACGTCTTTCAGAATTGGAATCTCTGGTCCTTAGCAAACATTTGAGGAAATACACCCCCAGACGACCAAATGGATGCAGGCGCAATGCATCAGTCAGTGTGACAATGTTCATTTGTTCATTGCACTTACCATGCAGAAGTGAAAAAATAATTAATGACTTAAAGAGTCTGATCGTTTCTTGTTAAGTTTCTTTTTAAGTAGTAATTGATACGTCTTTGTGCATGGGCTTTTTTTGCCCCCATACTTTATATTCCTAATTTTGTAGATGATATGTTTTGATATGTTTGATGTGTTTTTTGAGTTGAATGAGTACACGGCTGGGCTGTGATCTTGGATTATTCCATATTGTAGTTGAGTGCACAGATGATATAAATAAATGCCTTCCCTTCGACCTTCGAGGGGTACCATTGCAAGTGGTTTAAACACTGATGTCCTGAGCATTGAGAGGCAAATTTAGTTTGATTCTATTCTTAATTATTCCAGATGTTCAGAGTTCTGGTTGTATACCGTCGACCAATCAAAGACAGCGTGTGAAGTTAACTTTCTGTTGCAGGAACTAAGATATGTATAGTTTCAACCGTGAGTTGCTTGATGAAGAATCAAAGGGGGAGTCTGGGAGGTGTCCAAATTCCGTTTGTGTGTGTGTGGGAACATGTACTCCAATTGAGCATCACTGGCAGTATATCAGTCGGGATGGTGGGTGGCAAGTTCAGGTCCAGCACTGACACTTCTGGTCCAAAAGGGGGCACTCTCGTCACAGCACATCAGGACTGCAGAGGAATAAATAAATTAAATCCCTGAACCTCAAAAGAGGCTAAATATTGGTAAGATGGCAGCAGTACCTCTGATGCGCCATGTTGATCCCCTGTGGAAGATTCTGTTTCCCTGACGACGACGGCCTTGGTCACCTGCATGTCTGGATGCTGCTGCTTGGCTTCCTGTATTGCAATAGCCAAAGCCTGCAAGCGTAGAGTTAATTGTTTTTATTATTTTGTTATTTGTAATTTATCGTTCTTATAATAACAATAATCTGAAACAATTGTGATAATTGACTTATCATGATTATAATAATGTAATAACCTTGACAATATTATTTTCAAATGCATATCCTTTGGTTTTGCATTGTTGCAGTATATAATTTTTTGTATTACTAAATTAATTGACATGTTATGTTCTAGCTATAATCAAAAAAAAACTAACAGATTAGTCGAAAATAAAGATGTATTTACTGCTGGAATACCACCTTTTCAATACATATTTTTGCCCATGCCATGACTAACAATTAAAATACACAATTATCCTGTTAGAGACACACAAAGACCGAACAACTGAAAAATGGGAATCAACACCAGCTAATGACTGTGCACATGGTTCTTTTAATGTTTTCCATTGAAACTCACCTGCTCTTGATCGACATCATCGTCTCCTGTGATTATGATCCTCTTTTCGATTCTCGTCTCAGAATATCCTCCTTTCACTGTCTGCAACACACAATGGCATTTTATTTTACTCTGCCGACAGACACTCCCATTTTTGTGACCGAACCCCCAAAAAATAAAGGACCACAAATATTGTTCTTCAGGCCTTTTTCATGACAGTCACAAACCTGGTCAGAATACGGATGAAAGATATTCACGTTGTTTAAGTTGTTGTTTTTTTTTGTGCTGTGTCTATGTTTTTGGCTGAGAAATAGACAAAATCAATATCCAGAAGTCTAAAGCAGTTTTAAACAGCCGTTTCTGTCTGGAGCCTAGGACGGAACAAAACACACCTCAAGCAGCATCACAGAGAACATTGAGTCCAACAGGTGGGACGGTGTATTTCTGAAAGTTCAACGCTCTGCATTTAACTGCATCCTAGCCGAGGAAATGAGCTCCACCTCATCGCGTGGCAAAATCTACTTCATAATTGTTGTATTTCAAATGGAATTGCTTTCAAGCTTTATTTAAAGCCTCTCTACCTTGGTGACGTGAGTGGTTGCCGAGGTAACATTTTCCGTGACGAGGATGGGTGATCCGGACTTCTCTCTTCCCAGACTCCCCATGTGCACCTGAGAGAGCAACAGCCGGCAGCATGAGACAAACACTGGAGAGAAATCACGGAGACACATACAGTATACAGCACGCGGTCTTGGTAAATAATACTAGCAGTAACGCTTTCTGATACTTTAGAAGAATCCATTTAGGCGCGTGCTCATGAATTTGTGTCTGACGTAGGTCTTGAACCAAAACGAAGGAACCTGAATGAGCCCTCTGCAGGTTGAGTTAGAATTGGCGAGGATCTGCTGTTTGTACTCACGGGGGATACACTCTGCCTCGTAGAGTAACACACTTCACCCAGGCCCGCTATACCGTGATCCTGAAGCAGACAAACGCAAAACACTGACGTCTTTGGGCAAATGACACACGGCTTCAAAACAGGATTGGGTTATAACGTGACCCTCATAGTTTGACCAAACGTGTAATTAACCTGATCCGTAAACTCGACAATTGTTGTCGTGACCTCCGACCCGTTGGGCTGAGTCTCCGTCCTGACATCTGTCTTCCTCACTGTTGGCGTGAGCATGATGTCGCTGGCCTCCCTGCTCAGGGGCGTGACAGCCGGGGCGCGACTGGCGTCTCTGTGCGACTGCTCTCTGTCCGCTGACGATGACACCGGCACTGATCTCTTCGGTTTTTTGGGAACTACGGGCTACGAGAGATGAAAAAAACAAAAACAGATTATGCCTTTGACCTCAATTCAGTAGGAAAAGGAGGCTTCAAAAGGGCAGAGTTGAGAGCATGTTGGGCACAACAATTAGTATATTCAGTAAAGCATTTGAATCATGCATAACAAAATAAAGAGGGGACTGTAATGTAATACAAAGATTGGAGTTGAGAGATGTTTTTTAATCATACTTTATAGATGCATTCATGTGTATATATTCGTTGTCGAGATTTTTGGCCTACACATTTTCATTAGACCAACACCTGGCAAAAAAAAGCACATTTCTCTATTCAAATCCTTCAGGTGTGATTACATCAAAATGATTATATTTTTCGTATTGTTTTATTTAATGTTTGTCATGGCACTGTTTCACTCATGGGCTGAATGCGTGCTGTCCTTGACTAAATGACCACTTTTCCTTTAGAACTTGACATCATTACCCGTTTATATTGATCATCAAATCAATCAAATGTATCACAACCAACAGGCACATCCTTTTTTCTTTTGTTTCTTTTTTTCTTTTTTTTTGGAGAAGAGGAGCTCTAAACGGAACGGAGCATTCTGGAACTGAGAAGCTTCTGCTCGGACGATGTCAAGAGCTGGTTGGTTGAATTCTAATACCTTTTTTTTTTGTCTCCTATGAAGTCTGTCAACTGAAAACATGTACAAGAGACTCCATTATCGGATGTGCCAAGTGATATGCTGGTTCTGTGTTAATGTTCGTGCCCACTCCCTTCTTTAAACCCACAAACTCATCCCTCATTGCCGAGGTTATGTTCAGGGGGCAGGCCACTGAAATCCAATCCCACTCTAAGTTGTGCCTCTGCCTAATACACTAAGTATCATGAAATATAGCTTGAATTTTGTGTGACATTGCGTTCATCTTAATATTCACCTTTAGATTGAAAGAGGACCACCGTTTATCATTGTGTCTCCCCCCCCAAAAAAGGGTGTATTTCTTCTCACCCGCCTGAACAAGTCAAAAGGAGACACGCAGAAACGAGTGCGAGTGCGAGTGCAAGGAATGTACTAGACTTTGGTCTACCTGAGCTTCAGGCCTTTTGACCTCGGGTCTGCCTTCTTCGGCCTGGATGTGCTTAGCCGGAGGACTGCTGCCGGCTCCTCTGGCCAGTGCAGCCGGTACTAATGGAGGAGTTGGCTCGAAGGGGCTCTGCTGCCGAAGTAAGTCCATGCTGAAGCACAGACCCCCGTCAGGTGACAGGTCCCGCTCTCCCAGCTCCGTCATGCCCCTGGAGAACTCCTCCATGCCCGTGTGCAGGTCGGTGAGCACGGTGAAATCTACTTCGGCCTCCAGGCTGGACGTGGAGCTGACCGTGATGCTGGAACACTTGCGCTCGATGCCCAGGTGAGTTTCCTTCAGGTACAGGATATCGTGGTCCAGGTCATCCTCCGACACCGAGCCCAGGCGCCTCTCCCAGGGTTCCCTCTGCACACCAAAAAGTACGAAATGAGTGACTGATACTGTCATTTTTCGCCATTCGAGGAGAACCGACTCGATCGATCGAAAAGAATGGAAGGAGACATTTGGAAGCTGGAGCTGAGTGGCGACTCACTGAAGCTTCGCCGAGATGTTCTTCATGAATGGCCGGGGCGGGAGGTGTCTCCTGCAGAAGAGGGAAACAAACACCAAGCAGAAACCAAACGGTCAACTCATTGAAAACCTGGCCCCACACCGTTATTATCTACCCTTAATACGTCTTTGTGTTCCCTTCGGTCAAGCAGGTCGCGAATTGTTTTGTCACCCCAGTTTTTACCAAACGCCTCTCAATGCATTCATGTTATTTATACAAATGTTACCGCTCCCTTTATCCACGTCGGCATTGGCGGCCATGAGGATTCCCAGAGACCCTGAGTCGCTCAAGGCTACGTTCAGAAGCATGCACGCAGGCTGCGTCTCAAAGGCTGAAATCACTGACACGGCGGTGCAATGGTAATGCCATGCACAGAAAGGTTTTTGTAAGCTCCCTTTCAGGAAAAAGGTATTCATATTTTGTGACATATGAATGCCTGAGCTCTGAAGAGGTTCTGCAGCCTGTGTGTACATCTCAAGGTCTTTTTCATTTTCTGCTCCCGCCACAGCGGGGCCGAGCGGAAGGCACGGCTCAAGCGCCCCTTCTCCGTCGTTTTACGCAGAAGGGGATGTCAGTCGGAAAGAAATACGGCGGCTAGGTCTCGCACTCCTTGCGAGAGTCTGAAGCCTAAGCAATGGAAGGAAGTTTGCTTGAAGGCCCGCAGGGTGCTGAGATGGCCAAGCAGATGTCAAGCTTTGCGGAAGGGGAACATGGGAAAGCAAAGCGCTCCGTGGGGCCATGGACGTGAACGGAGTCGATGAGGGCGACGCGAAGGAACGTGGAACTTTTGCTTTCTCATACACGGTCACATGAGGTCTGAGGTATGCGTGTGAATAATTACTTTTTTTTTTTTTTTTTTCGAGATGGTTAAAAAAAAAAAAAAAAACAAGATTTGCACATTGCCTGAAGCTCATGCGATGCAATTTTACTTTCCCGTGATTGACAAACAGGTTAGGGGGCAGATGGTTTACCGCTTGCTTCCTCTTGGCAGTTTCTTGCGTGGGCGTCCTGTAGTGGATGTGGCTGTTGTCCATGTTGCTCTGCCTGTCTCTGGACCACTGTGTTCTCAGAGGAAGAGTCCGCGGGGGAGCGGTTGGTAGTTTGCAGCTAGAGAAGAGATGCTCTTTTAACTCTGAGCTGTTTTCAAACTGAACGTCGCGCGCCGCGCCTCCTCCTCCTCCTCCTCTTGTCCACTGGCTCTGGCCCGTTTCGTCTCTGCCGTCTCTGGGCTCCTGTTGTCCATACAGCTCTCTCCTCATCTGCAGGCATAATTGGGTTTGCTGCTGATATGACATTGCGGCTTGGCCCTGGTGTTTGGTGGCTGCTGTGTCTTGCGCCACGTCTTCTGTGGCACACTGCGGCTCACTGTCATCGCCCAATGTCATTTCTGCCTCACAAGAGCCGCCTTTTGATCTTGGCACGTTTACATCCCCAGCCACACCAGAGTGGCCTCTGTCGCGCTGGCCTCGGGTTCGAGGGCTCACAACAATGTGGTTCTCTTTGTTCAAAGACTTCTTTGATCGCTGTGGCTTCAGAGGGACTATTTTGGTTACTTCTGAGTTTCCAGTTCTGTTGCAATCCCTCGCTCCCATGGGGCTTAAGTCTTCCATTTTCCAAATCTCACTGTGGCTCGCATCCCGGTCAGCTCTGCCCCCATCGCCCTTCGGGAGTGATTCCACTGCCATCGGGGTTTCAAAGTACTTTGGTCTCTCTCGATGAATGCTGTGCTCATACGGACAGTGCCTCACACCTGTGCGGTTCACTGCGTCCCTCTGTTTTTCTGGCGGAGATCTATATCCATTTTCTTGAAAGGCATTCCTTGCTAAAACCGTATCGTGCCTATTGGTTGCTGAGGAGTCCTCTGCTTTTGTAAGGTCGGACTCCTGTTTCACAGGCGCTCTAGTGCTCAAAGAGTCCAAGGGTGTTTGCCAGTTCGCTTCAGTCCAAGATGCATGCGCGTGTCTAACCATAGATGTGGCGTTACTCTTACTCTTAGCGGACACATCCAGTGCTCCTTCATAAGCATCCTGCTTGTCAATCAAATTGCCATCACTGGACGCCTATGTTGACATAGAGTAGACAGTTGCATTAGCCTAGCCCGAACGCTTCCATTTGCGAAATCATAGCTACGCCACATAATTACTACATTTCTTTTTTGTTTGTTTGTTTTTGCAGCGATACATCCAACTTTGGAAAGACATAATGGGACAATTCTGTCTATACACAACAAAATGCACAAGATAATTATAGTTCAGCAAGGATAATAGCATGGAAGAGGTTTTTATTCTTACTGATTTCCGCTCTGGGCTTCCTCCAGGAGGAGTAGCAGAGGAGAGACGTTTCTCCCTCTGGGCCATTTTGCTGTTTGGCTGCTTCAAAGCCCTCTTTAGCTCATTGATGCTGGCCTGGTGCTTTTGTAGAACATCTTCTGGTTTATCCAAGAACTGCTGCTTACAAAGTGAAGGACACAACAGGGACATGGAGCAAGATCAGTTAAAATATTACTTCTATCTCTTTCAGGTGGTTACAGTTATTACTGCAATTGGAAAACAACCCTCTATAGAGGTGTTTCATTTTAGAATACAAGCAGTTACTCCGGACACAATAGGGATCTTAATGTTGCATAGAAACAGGTAGGCTCATTATATTTCACTTAGATTGTTTGTATTTAGCTAAAGTTAAGTTTTAAAATCTCCCAATTACAAAAGGGACAAACTATTCAACGGTAGATTTGATTGATCTGATACTGGATGCTGCTGAAGTTTGCATAAAAACAATGTATATTATAAACATTGCAATTGAGAACTTTTTAGAGAAATAAACGAAAGCTATAACCGCTAAGACCTATGAAACTGACATGCAACAAACATGGTATTACAGGGGCTCAAGGAAAGTGCTGCGAGGGACAAATATGTGAGTTGTACTCATTTGTTAACCTGAACTTATTGCTTTTGTAGTTTATTGTGCTCTACAAGTATTTGACGAGAACAGATAATAAATCAAACACAGCACACTTGGTGAGCATCACACACAGCACATGCCATAAAACACAGTACAGGCAGTACCTCCTGTTTGGGCCGAGGTATGGCCTGATCCTTGTCCAATAGATGAGCGAGCCCCACGTGGGGCAAGAGAGATGAGGTGAAGGTTTGAGAGCAAAGCAGGAGGTTGACGGGGTTGGGGGTTGGGGAGGTTGGAAGGGGAACAGATGCGTGCAGAGACAAAGAGGCAAAGTGCTGCAAGTGAGTTAAAAGGCAGGCGGCCAAGACGGAGAGACAAGCAGTTGACATCATCGCGTTCTCGGACTACGACCTTTAAGCCATTTAAAGTTCTGCTCAGAAGACATGGACAATCCATTTGTGTGGACGGATAATTAATGCAGTCATGTATTGACTGAATATAAGTGCTGGAAGTGGGGGGGTTATTCCCATACGTCTTTATCCAAAGGCATTACAAAACCACAAATGAACAGATCTTTTATTATCTAATGCAATTCCAATATTTCTTGCGGTAATTATTAAGAATACAGACACACACACCAACACGGGGATAATAAGGACTATATACCATACAAATAAAATTGGATTAATGTGTGTATGACTTCACAGCAAACACAACAAAATACATTAGAAAAATAATTAACTAAAATGACGTATAAACGTCATGTTTATTCTGTTAATAAACAGTCTCTCTATTCAGATAGTGATGCTGTTTAAGATTCATGCTCTTGGGCATGTGTCGAGATCTTAGGAAAAAAAAAAAGGTCTCTACCCACTGGCGTTGAACTGTTTAAGTCATATGTGATGACAGTTCCTTGCTTTTGAAAAGTAATCTAGTTCTCCAGCTAAACAATTTCTCAGTGGAGAAGCGAGAGGAAAAACAGAGAGGGAGAGCCTCACACTTAATATTTGGTGTCTATCCATCAATCTGAAGATCAGGTCATGCAGTTTCCAAGGATTCTACTCAGTGGAATCCTGGAAAAAGTAACAAGAAACATCCACCCCACCCTCAGGAGACGATCAATCCATTAAGATGACGGGTCATGCTTAACAGAGAGTACGGGTGCATTACCACCAACAACCAAGACCACACACACAGACACAAAGGTCCAAGTCCAAAATACCTCCGACTTGGAGTCTACAGGTAAGCCTGCCTCTTCACTCTGCAGGAAAGGATGAGGTGCCAAGACAGAGAGGTCAGAGAGAGATGGCAGAGGTTAGCAAAGAGACTTAACATCACAGCGGGGAGGGGTGTTAGAGGCCTGATGGGTTTGAAAAACAACATCTGGGGCAAAGAAGATAATAATCAGCAGATAGGACCGGGGTTCCTTCAACGACTCAATGGAGGGATGTTTATTCCATGAAAAGGAATGTGGGAGACAAGGATGAGAAGTGTTAGTCAAATGTTAAAAACAGGAGAAAAAAAAAAGGCTTTTCTGCCGTGTACTACTTCAAGTAAGCCAAAGAAACCCGCTTCTCCACGTTTCTCTATGCTGTCCCATAAAACTGTGATTCATTTTTCACAATGGCATGTTTTTCTTCACACTATTTCAGCATTGTTGATTGACAACGCTGTGGCTCATTAATAGCTGTCCCCTTCTAAATGCTGACTTGTAATTTGGTCATTCGTTCGTTCCATACCTTGAGTCCTAAAGCCTTTGTGGGTGTTGACATGTCGTTGTCCCGTGTCTGCCTGTGATCTTGGCCTTCATGCTGCTCCAGCTCGTGATCCGTGTACTGGTCCTGGTCTTGGTCCTGATAGTGGTACTGGTCATTGTCCAGATCCAGGCTGCCCTCTTGGTCAAGGTCTTCCCTGGACATGAACTGTGTGCGTTCGCTGGAGCTTCGTTGGGACAACTGGTCCATGCTGTAGCCGAGAGCTGAGGCTAGGAAAAGTGATAGATGTAAGCGAGGGTAAAAAAAGAATGCACAGATGGACTTTTAAATGACAACACATATTAGGATATACCTAACCGGGACAATGAATAATAAATGTGCATTTTTATTAGTAACTTTGTAAACAAGTCCTGCCTTGATCTCTGTCCTCAGAGGTTTGTTAGACACCCTATTTCACTTTGAAGGCAACAGCACCGTTGCTGAAATATTTTGTGATGGAAAACGATCTACATAGCTATAACCTGAAAGCTATTTCCGTTTCCGCGAAAAACATGTTGTTGTAAGAACTATGCAGCTATGGTGTTCCCTGTACAGGGTGCAAATATTGACAGTGTCACGACCACTAACTGGTTGCTGCTATCTGTAGGTCAGCATGACTCAGGGCCAGCGGCACAGCAAGAGAAAGTCCAACTCCTGTTTGTTTAACATCCAGCCTGTCCATGGATGACAAATGACAGTTGGTGACAGTTGCCAATATGAGCCAAAAGACTACTCCCACTTCCATGTATATAAGCTCTGCACTCTGTGTGATTTGTACCTTTGCAGAATAAAAGCTCAACTCTGAGACCAGCTCTGTATCCAGACAGTTGTCTTTATCCCTCCGCATCTCGAGATTAAGACAACTTTGATTTTTTTCAATTTACACGCCGTGAGAGGCCAAGACTCTGTGCAAACCCGTTTTTCGAGACCCGAGGTGCTTAGCGTCGCACAGAGAAACGCGGGGAACTCCAGGGGTCGACGGTCGGGGAACTCACCTCCATCAATGCTTCGTGGCAGCAGGTACCTCTTGCTAACGGAGCGATCGAACAGTGGGGCAGGCCGGTCAATGAGAGAGCTGGCCTGTCTGGTCTGGGCTTGGGTTCGGCCGCTGTAGCGGAACTTGGAGCCGATCACCAGGAAGCCCTTCGGTGGCGGCTCCGGAGAAACCAACCTGCAGAAAGGTTCAACTTGTGTATCTCCCACAAATAGTCAGATGCTGCAACTTATCTTATTTTTCTTAAATTGGTGTCACTGAAAAGGCAAGTGGCTATTCCTTTATTTTAATGGTCCCTTACTTCCTATTAACTTTTCAGGGAGTTTCCTGGACAGAACTACGTAATGTAATTTGTAATTAACTAATTATAGGGGTAATGAAGACAGCGTTCTCAGACAGCTATTTAGTTTAGGTAAATGTGTTGCCTTTTTAAGCAGAAGCCTGATGAAGCCAAGGGGAAATCCCCATGTTATTATTACACTAACTCGTTGCTGAAATGTATATTTGCCTGGAGACAAATTCGCAGATGCGTATGTGTTCAGCTAACCAGCTCGACAATGACTAAATTATTGGAAGTGAACACATCGGGAGTGCATCAAATGATCCATTTTCCCGATAATTTGCAACCATTACCCTGGCAGCGGCCGTCCTGTAAATTTGCAGAAACACAATGTTCTTTCAATCAGCATTCTACAGAACTGAGGCTGCTGGAAAAGACAGGGATCATCACCCTTGCATAATGAGTTTCACATGAAAGACAGAGCCCTACTTTGCCGGTTCATGCAGGGCCTCAACCACAACAGTGCAGGGAAGGTGTGTCTGGCTTCGTGTATGTGGGGCCTACCTGAAGAAGGTGTGGTGCTCAATGCAGACCTTCCACAATCGCTTAGAGGCCCGGTGATTGGGCAGCTTGAAGCCTATGGTGCTCTCAAACTGTTCATACTGGGCGGTGAAGGAGAGGGAGCGGGGGGGGGGGGGGGGGGGGAGGAAAAAAGGGGGGGGGGGGGGGGGGGGGGTGAGTGTGGGGGAAGATGGAGGGGTGTCGGCAGGGTGAATTTTGTTTACTCCGCATGGAAAAATCGATATCCCTTTTTGTGTTTACTTGTAGAAATATGTTCTCGCGTATTGCCATGTCGCATGGATTTTCAATCTCTAACCAACCTAAAAAGGAGCCATTCCTGCACTCACTCCATCAGCTGTCCGCCGGTGTGAATAGCGAAGGCACTTTCAAATCAATAGGTTATTAGCAATATAAAAGGTCTTAAAACATTAGGGAGTGGGCCGTTGGCAAGGAGAAGCCAACTCCTGCCCCACGAATAAAGATTCTGTGGAGACAGTTTAGAATAAAGGGGCCCTAAAACACACTGACAGCCCTCCAGGCAAATCTGAAGTGACAGCTGATCTGCAAAACAAAGTCTATGCACAGCACGCCCATGGTACTCACTATTGAGATGTCAATGCCCGTTCCACAGTGGATATAAAACACACTCCCCATGGGCTCAAGGTAAATCATATTTAAGGGGGTTGAAAACCAGAGCGAGCGTCATGTGTCCCTTAAATCCTTAAAGTGGCGCGCAAATCCCGACGAGGGGCTAATCAGGCTTGAAAGGCACCACGGAGGGAGAGAAAAAGAAGGGAGAGAAGAACAAAAGCATGAGCTATCGGCTTCATATTTAAAAACAGTAGCTCTGAGGGCGATGAATATTGTCTGAAAAAATACACCTTGAGGGCTGTCACGTGGTTTTCGGCAGATCTCCGAAATCTCCCAAATGACTCTTTTATCAAACCATGACATCACTATTTATGCTGCTTGGGGCATGTCAAGAGAGACAATGACGTCATTCTAACAACCGCCAAACCATGAAATGGAATAGCGAGCTGGCCCATCAACAAATGATCCTCTATTCCATTCTCCTCATCCTTGCCACAGGGACTGTCGTAAGCGCTCGTCGTGGTGTGGTGCATGCTTTACATGGCGCAGTGAATTTCCCAGAAAGTCAGGCAATATGCGGAAGACGAGGACGATTGTAGTTTTAACGTACCTCTCCGGGGCGGATCTTGATGTAGAAGTTGCTTCTCTTGTAGGAGATCTTGAGGATTTTGGGCCAGGCGAACCGGTTGATCCTGAGGCGGTCTCGGTAGATGAGCAGGCCGTTGGCGCTCACTCCGAGCATGATGTCAATCCCTTCGGAGTCCTGGTGAGCACAGGCGCCGTGTGTCAAGATGGCAACTGTGCATTGGCGGTCGACCAGTTGGGCCGCATTGTCTCTGTACCTTAGCGTGATGCAGGTCCACTCCGTACATCGAGAGCTTCTTGGCATTTTCGAGAAAGTTGACCTCCGCATCCGCTGGGCTCATCCCCCTAGGATACCAGTGTCATAACATCATTCATCACACCATTCACATTCATCCTGCAAATGAAGGAACGGCATATTTATTTATCATGTTCATTTATAGTCATGGCACAATTGCTCTGACCTGTAGTTATGGTGAAGCTCCATCACTCGCTCCTCCAGCTCCCGTGTCTGGTTTGGGGCAAATCGGAAGTCGTTCACGTAGTCAGGGCCGTGTTCCTCCGGCTCATAGTCTCCCAGTTCAGCCTGGACAGTGTAGGAGCCCAGAAGAGCGTGGGTGACAAATGAGCAGGGCAGACGTCCCGACAGTATGTCGTCCCTCAGCTGTAGACACAGGTAGTACCTGAAGGAACGCAGAAATGTTGTGAGCGCATTGTGTTGTTCATTTGTACACGGTTTATTTGCAACTTGGTCGTCCGTGCGGCGCATTAGCGAAGAACAATGAGGAAAATTGTACATAGACATCGTAGCCCCCATATATCAGGGATAATCCGCACATCTCGCCACCAGCAGATAGGTGTAGGATATGTCCAGCACAAAACGGGATGCTAGTGACTAAACCCAAGGTAACGATAATAGCCGCTTTCATAGAGACAGTGGTTTCGTGGACTATCGAGGTAAACTCAGGAACTGTTTGACGTACCTGGTGATGTCTTCAATGAGCACAGACGGGTCTGGAGGGTAAAACTTGACAGAAAATCCAAAAATCCAGGCACCAACTGGGAACAAACCACCGGCAAAGGTTGTGAAGGGCTGCCGTGTGTGCGTGTGCGTGGCTGTGTGTGTGTGTGTGTGTGCTGCACTCACCCCGAATTTGCTTCTTAATTTCTTTGGAGGGATCCAACCAATTCTGGAACAAAATAAAAGAGACCATCCATTCTGAGAAACTCGACTGCAGCTAAATAATCTCTATTCACGCGTTTTAAAGCCTCTTGTACTTAAGTTTCGTACTTCTCAAATATATATATTCATCAAAGCTTCTATAATAGTATTATCCCAATATTGGGACGATGAATGCCAACTGAATCAAACAACCTCTGTTTAATGTCACGGGAGCTCTTATGGCCCACTGCAGGCCCCGTGCACCATCTTTCGAAAGGCCATACGGTCTAATCACATTTGAAAAGGTTGAAGGCCATGTGTGGCGCTCTAAAGCTGTAAGTGGTTAAGCACAGTTTAAAGGGCAACCAGGGACTCGTGGCTTTAAAACACCTGGGAAATCAAGTTAGGAAAAATGCTGTCTGCGTGGGTTGTCTGCGGGATGGAATTTGCTACGAAATTCGGGATTGAATCTACATCTGTATTTATGCCGCACATCTGTATCTGTGTTTACTGTAGCCATTGGAAAAACACACAACATTCATTGTGAGAACATATTTGACCTTTAGCTTGTTAGAAGATACATATGTGTGTGTGTACTGTTGCCTATCACTTAGACATCCCCATTTAGTGATACATTGCGACAACTTCCATTTAGTATAGTTTCTAACTTGGGGCAAAAAAATGGGGGCCCTATGTTCAAAACTGCACTTCGACAGCCACAGACTGGTCCGTTACAGACTTTGGAATAAGTAGCAGTGAGGTGATTTTTGCGTGTCTGACCTTGGTGTTGTCCGTGTCCTGGAAACTTAGGCCAAAGTAGTCCCTCTCCAGCAGGTTCAGATGGCCACACACCATGTCCAGCAGGGTCTGGCCCCTGGCAAATTTCTGTTACACACACACACACACACACACACATATTCATTCACACGTGCAGCAGAGGAACACACAGCAAGTGGGCAGGTGACACAGGGCAGGTTCCATGACGTAAAATGTATTGTAAGAAACTAAATAAGCAATTTAATCAAACATGTGTGAGACTGTGGGGCATCGTATAATGGCCTCCTAGTTAGGACACATTAAACTGACATCCCTGTTCTGCTTCCAGCCAGGAATCTTTATTGCCATCATCATCGTCTTATTACCCACAAATTCCGACCAAGAGAGACATGACCTGTCTGTGTTTATACTATCAACTGGCATCAACACAAAAGGCCCAAAAATATTTAAAAAAGATTTTCTCAAGCTGTAATTGGATGTTAGTGATTCTAATAATCATATTGATAATAATAATAGTAATAATAATAGGCTAGTCTCCAGTATATGTATATCATCATTATATTTATTTCTCAACACAAAGAAGGCAAAAAATATCAGTGACACAAAAATCCAGCCCAGTCTGTCTACTTCCCTGCCGAGCAGGAGGAGCTACGACTCTCCGTGTGCCTATATGAGGGGAGGAATTGCAGTACGCATCAGTGGCGCTTCGGCAGACCACACCTATTTTCTCCCCAGCCCTTCAGGGCTGCCGACGACAGTCTTGGCAAAATTCTGTTTCCGCACACATGCACCGACAGCACAGGCACACCCATGCCGGCTTCATCTCCAAGGGTAACCTGGCCCCTATGGCGACAAGGCAAGGAAGCAACTGTTGCCATAGAAACAGAAATAACAGGCCCCCACTGGGTGTGTGTGTGTGTGTGTGTGTGTGCGTGCGTGTGTGTGTGGGTGTGCCACTTTACTTTCTGTCTTTGGTTACGACTAGGCCTACACAGGCCTTTGTTCGGCACTTATAAGAAAAGCAGGCAATTCAATTTCAAAAATTGAAGACAGGCTAATTAGTAAACCATTATAAAGCGATCTGTCTCCCGATCAAATCAATAATCATTTATAGTGTGCCACTCTACGGCGGCCAATCTTCAGGATCTTTCGCAGATCTTCAAGGAGCGGTGCACGTATTCGATTTTATTTTATTTTTGTACGAAAAAAATGAAGTTGCAAAACACATCTCACGAGGTTTCCCCAAGCATGGCCACCAAGTCAGGAGCTGTGAGTGAGATTAGATTTTCTCGGCAATTTCTGTCGCTCCAGTCACATTTCTGTAAGTAGTTCTGTGGGCCGCTTGTTTTAGCAGCCTTATCCTCGGAGACCATTTTGCTGATCGCTACACCCTTGCAAACAAGCAGCATGTGTAGGTTATGGGTGGTCGAGGGGAAAAGGAGATCTATTGAAATTCCTCATTTTGTGATAGAGATGACGCAATGAATAGAACGGCTTTGTGCATAGCTATCTGTCTGTCTTCATAGATCAGATTTTTTTACTGACACTTTGGCCAGGTTTTATATAAATCTGCATCCATCATACAGTACGTCCTGCTGGCCGGAGCCAGGCTACCGTGCGAGGTGCTGCTTTGACCATCGGAGTCAATTACGCACCAAATCACCAGTTTAGCGTTCGGTTTTCATTTTCGAATGGCCCCGTAACTCATCGGCAAGAATAGATTTACTGTGAAAAGAAACATTAGCATTTCCTGCTAGGCAAATTCAATTAAATACAGGCACAGTGGTATCCTGGGGACCTTTGTTTAAAAAAGCCAGATGTTCCATTCAAGGTGTTTTTGTTGTTTTTTTTAAGTAATGCGTAGAGTTTTAATGGCTAGCTTTAGGTTAGGGCCTGGACAAGGCAAATGTACTCAGCTCAATCAATATCTATAATGTTGGGAGCCAAACATCAATAGGAGGCTCAGGCTGCCTTCCTGGGTTTTTATCATCGGGGCCGGACGATGCTCAGTGGACATCATGACCCTAATTAAAGTAATGACTCCACTGTACTCATCGTTGTGTATACCCTCTTGCCTTTTCCTTTCGCAGACACATAGATCTAGAGCACGCGCCACTACGTACTACACCACACAAACAAGCAATCCGCCTCCCTTCTGCTTTACTCTCCACATCCTCCCCCACTCTTTTCATTTCTTCCTCCTGCTCTTTCCTCCTCCCGTTCTATTTTCTCCCCGGCCAAACATAAGAGCCCTCATCTGTCAACTGCATGGATTTCCTTTCAAAGCCCAATAACACTAGTGTCACTGTCCAGGTGACATGAAGAAATGTGTAATGCATGAGCGGAGTCAACAGAAGGAGAAATTGAAGGGGCCGAGTTGAAGGAGAATGTGTGCGCGAGATGCCTCAGTCCGGATTCCTCACATATTTCTCCACTCACTGCTTCCTGCTACTAACATATTGGAGGTCACGTGGGAGACAGCAAACCATAAAGAGAATATAGTTGACACGAATGAGGTCGAGCCTCCGACGACATCATTCCCATCACAATCCATCATAAGCGGAAGCCGATGGAGTCCCAGCCTTGGCTTTAATGTGCACAGTATATCCCTATTGCGTGGAAATAACCCCCCCCCCCCTGCAACACGTCGTTCACTTCCTCAGAAGTTCTTTTAAAATCCAGCAAATGAATTTCCTGCAGTACTCAGACGTGATGAGCTTCGGCGGCTACTGTGAAATCCAAATAAACTAAGCGTTGGGATTTCGCTCGTCTGTTTACAAACAGAAAAGGCTGTGAAATGCTCATCCAATCCTTTCATCCCCCACGATGCAGAGTTTGTCTTACCTCCCCCTAACCGTCACTCCCCCTCTTACTGAGAACAGCCACAGAGCTGCATTTCCTGACTCGGTAGCGTGTATTACCCAGGGAGACTAATCCAACTGGGGTGTACTGTGGTGGACTGTGCTGACTCAAGATTCCATTAAGTAGGGGGAGGTGTGCACCAGCTTCGTGAAATGCTGCAGTTTTTTTGTCACCTGCACAGAAAGATATGAATGTTGGGTATGTGAGCATTTTACTGTGAGGAAACAAACAAAAAACAAATCTTATTATGTCTGCATTTTAACAATCACCCCTGAATAGGTCTTCGGAAAACCAAGCCGCACGCTTACGTGGGTTGTGCGTCGCCAAATCTCTTCGGGGTGTGAAATGTGTCACTCTTATTTGTAGCCCTCATTGCTTTCAGCTGAGATATGTTTACATACAAACTGAGATCAATCAAGTCATCAAATGATCAGACAGGTTGCAAAGGGGTTACCTGTGAATAAGAAGGCTGTTTACGCAAACTGACGAAAAAAATGAAGGTAGTTCATTTTTCATCCGTGTGTCGAGCAAATGCTAACCTTGTTTCGAGAAAAAAACATTCACAAGTAAATGATTGCTTCCATCCATTATTTATTTAAGGAAGGATTCATTCGGTATAAGTCTGAGTAACCTGCTTCATACATACCTCAACCGCAGCCTCATAGTCAGAGCCGTCCAGTAAAGTGACTTTGACCGGGACCGTCTTGGGCCGCTTGTTGCTTTTCTGGGGGGATCTGGTGGCTTTGCTGGGGGTCACGTCTGAGCTATCGTCCACTTCCCCTTGGTCCTCGGGAGTCTGGGGGAGAGAGAGAATCCTTCCTCTTTAAGTAAGCCATCACTATGCGATGTCCTTGCTTTAAACATTTTCGGAATCCCCGGTCTCAAGAGGCAGTATGTACCCAACTTGCAAAGCGGTCTAAATCTGAAATCCTTGATCATGTAAAGCGATCGTGTCATCTAATGCAGGATGTAGTGCGATGTGCCCGCTCAAAGATGCTTGGATGGGAAGTTGCTGGCAGAAGCCGAGGCGGTTAGTTGCCTTGCATATCAAACCGAAAAACCAGGAAGGCCCCTGAGTCATAGACAGACCCGAGTCAAGTGATCTCCCGTGCTCCCACCTGATTGGTCCTCCGGGCGTCACCCTCCATCGCGCTCTTCAATTCCTCGGCCGCAGCCTTTTCTGTTGTCATTGTAATAGATTGCAGTCCTGCAAACACAAGCAAACAGAAACAGTCAACATCAAACCAGGTGGAGTGTTTGCTGCCGCTAAAGCCAAATCTTCCAATGGACTCCTGGCGGAATGGCCTCGCGAGATGTAAACAAAACACTCTTCCACACACTTCCACTCCTACTCGGCTTCTTGACTTAAACTGACGCCGCGGTGTTAGGACTGGGAACCAAGTGCTAATGTGGTCAATTTAAATAACGCTCGACCACTATGCAGATTAATTCTCTCCTTGGCATGCATGCGTTGTGCCTCCCCGAATGGTGAAAGGGAGAACGAGGTAGCTTGCAGACTCCCACAGGAGCACTCTGCACCAAGGGTGTTGGCTTCAGGACCTCCTCTCCTACTACCAAAGGAGATAGCAAATTACATTAGCGAGAGAGCCCTGCGGCACCCCACAAGACAGCAGACACACTGAGATAGAGAATAAGGGGAGGTGTGTGTGTGGGGGGGGTGGAATGTGACAACAATCTGAGGATGAGACGGCGACTGGGAAAGAGCAAAGGCGGAGGTTTTCCGAGAAGAGGGATACCAGGTTAGGGAAAGGAGAGGTGTGGATGCCATGCTGTCAGGATGTCAGGGTGAGCCCGATGAAGCATGTCATTTGAAGGTGACCACTGCTATACCCGGGCTTGACTCTTCCGCAGTGACGTTCAGTGAGGAGAAAAAAAAAAAAAGCTCATATTCAGGTTTTACATTGAAGACAGACGAATAGTCTGAGATAAAGACCAGAGGCAATCTATAACGTTTTTAAAGAAAAGATAAGATAATCCTTTTATTGTCCCACAGTGGGGGAAATTTGCATGAGTATTTTCTGAGTGCCGGGTCATTGGTTTGACAATCCTTGCGAGATAACATGAGAACATTTCTTCAGAATCAATGGCCGTTCTTTGGTTCAGCCATATTTGGAGAGTGGTCTGTGGCAGGACAGTATTTGCATTTTAAGTAGCTGCTTCGTACTCTGCTAACAACACAGTGAGGCAATTGCGATATTATGCGGTTAGTTCCTGCCTCAAATACATTATTTCTGTTCCAATATCCCTGTGTTTTTGTCTCAGGAGAAAGAGTTGTGAGAAGACAATGCGTACTGCCTACTGTCGGTATAATTTTCTTAGAAAGCCCCAGAAAATGTGTTCGCCTATGGCAAGTGTATTATTGCGGTTACACTGTGCTTATATTGAAGTACTGAAAACAACTATGTGAATGCCTGGTGTAAATCAGCCCTAAAGGCATTAAAAGATGTGCTTCATGCATAAGGGCAAAGCACCATTAACCCTTTGCCTTTAAGTTAAAGATTTTAATTTAATAAAAGCAATGATTCTCTCCTCTAAAAATGCAATTTACCACGTTTGCCAAGACTTTGTGATACAACCCTCAAAGCTTGGGTGTGGAAATAGCGCCAAAGCATAACATACGGCTGGGATTAATGAGAGGAAGGGATTAGTAAGGCAGGCAAATGGAGAGCTCTGAGTGCTTCGCTTCCAGGCTGAACTGTCATTAAGGACGAGCAAAACACAGGCCTAATTTGGTCTAACAACGGCCAACAAAGTGCTTGTGTAGCAGGAGAAGATATGCGAGAATTTTCTCGCGCCGATAATCGGCCGCGGATTAGCAAGCTCTTTCTCAACAAGTCGCCTGACGACATTTTTGTGTTTACAATTTGAGAGGCTGGAACGCGGCACCGCTCCTCTTTTGTTGGACCCCATCTGCATAATGAAGCCAGATCAAAGAGGAGTGCAGGCTGTCTCCGGGAGTGCTGCGGATGTCACGCTGACACCATGCGGTGTTCCAACCGCAACTTTGAACAGGCTTCGGGTTGCTGTCCGTAATCTCATGAATAAGTAACGATACCATTGAGAACAAGATGCTCTCACTATTACGGTGTATCACGGTTAGGGTTAGCTGTAAAGGGACAAAAGCATAGTGAGACCTTTCCTCGTGTTGTTTTGCCTGATCTGAAACTCATGCGTATGAAACGTAGCGAGACGATGCCAATGTCGGAAAGGTAAGCAGCTAATTTACATGAAGGCCTATTTGCATGCCGTACTCTGTGGAGAAGCAGGCTATGGAGCCTGGCATGAAGCTTTCTGGTCAGACAATACCAGTGTCTTGTCAAAAACGTCTGCCCAATCTAAAAATGATTCACAGGTTGAGTGCCGCTCACATTAAAAACCAATTGCACATTGATTTCGAGATTTAATGTTGACTGAATGACTATTCATGGAATTGCCTACACACATATGATCACATATTATTAATGACAGAAATGTCACTGTTGTTTTTTCAAATGATTGGTTGATGTCATAGTTAGATATGACATGTATTGTGTATTGTACTGTTTGAGGAGTTCATTCTGATTCTGAGGAGCTACAGTGTATCACGTGAAGGCGAGGCCTACCAAGTCTTTCAATTGGACGTTGGACCTTGTGATTCAATCTGCCCAGCTCCCCATCAGTTATGGACACCAAACAACTTATCATCTGTGAGACGGAGATGATCCCAAGACCAAGCATCAAAAAGAAAACAGGCACTGCATCCAAAAACAATCCAAAAATAGTTGCATTCGGTGAGTTGGCGTTTTTCTTTACTTAGACAGAAATAGGTTTTATTTCGACCTCAGAAGTTTACGGGCCAAATTAAAACAGACTCAGACTCAAGTGGGGGAAATGCTTAGAATAGGACAGTTATCTAACCGAATGAACTAATGAATTGCATTCTTCTCTGTACACCTGGATTTTAACATTTGCTTGAGTCCTCGACAGCCAAACTGATAATCCCCCAGCAGCTTCCACTCCGCTTCGACTTTGATCTTTTAATCTCGCACTTTGTGGGAACGGTGGTGCGTGTCTGTATACGCCGGTGTGTTTTCAATGAAAATGATGAAAACTCCTCTGCAATTGAGGTGCCAGCAGTACCAAAAAAGAATGCAGTATTAACAGGCAAAGCTTTTAGCTTTAATTCCTGCTCTTGAACATTCAATAGTCAAACATCGTCAAGGTGAAGCCGAATTTTATCATTAAATACATATTAGATACATTCTAGTTTGCCACTAGCTGCCTATTTACCCATCCAGTATGAAAGGGTCCAAGATGTAATATATATACAGTGACCAGAGTACATGCAGTGCAAAAGGGGCTGTATGTAAGAGAGTAGTTTAATAGTATATATTATATATATATATATATATACACGTTATGCGGTTTAAATTTAAAGTATGAATGGAAAAGCTTGTGAGAGTGAAGAGTGGAATTTACAGTACAAAAAAATACATTAGCATAGCACTTGCTAGGCTAACCGTCAGAAGACAGTGTCGGTGGTCCAAGACTGTGCTAAACTTCGAGACATCTGTAAACTTGTATTTTCCGGCAGCAAAGCGCTGCCTCGACTTTTCATGAAAATACATTTATATCCCATTGCTGTCTTTGGGGGTGAAAAGCCAAAATGATAAATCTGACGTCGATTATATGAGGTGTCTCTGGCTGTCAAAAAGAACGAATGTGCTTTGTCGTTATGGGAAGCGCTGACTCTTCTTGTGTGTGACAGGCGTTTTAAAAGATAAGCTGTGCTTAAATGTTCAGTCGGGCTTATCGGAGAAAAGACAAGATACAGATTAGCAAAATTCAGTCACACACACAAACATACTGCCCTTGCTCAAAACCATGTATCACGGTGTCCTCCAAATTCGGACTTTATCAGTCTTTGCTTTGTCAGTTCGTCTTTGAAGATGACCCCTACGCTCCGCATTTTAGCATCCGGCCTGACACGCAGTCATCATTACTGAGCATTGCGGTTGCCCCAGTGTATCCTTGGACCGACTGCAAGACTCACAGAGCACACGAAAGTGGAATGAAGTCTGAAACTATACAACGTCAACTTCTCCGCCAAGGAAGAAAAATGCAGACACCGTGAAGCCCCACAACTCTCATTGTCAGCTCAGATGGATTGCCAGCTTGTAACGGACGTAATGGCTGATCATCTGGGGCAGAATGATGTCCATGATGCGCCATTCACCACAGCCTGCCCTGAGCCCATTTGTCTTCGTGCCTACTGTCGAGCAAAGACTCACTTGAGAGGGCCAGTAAAGTGATGCATCGGTTGCCCACAGGCCCATCCTTCATCAGCAGGTGGACAGAAGATGTCTTTCAAACACAGCGTCTCAAAAATATGTCACAGTGAGGCACGGGAAACAGGGACGACAGCTTGTGGATTCCTCCAGCTCCTCAAACACAGTGGGAAGTCAGGAAATGGTATATGTGCGTAACAGCCTCATGTGTGAGTATATTGGAGAAAAGAAAAATATAGAGATACAGTGGGGGATTTTGGGTTATTTCACCATCAAAAAATCCGACAAGTTTCAAGCTTCACTCTAAACCATCTACAAACTAACTAAACAGTGGCAGATATCAAGAGCTGTGGCTAAAAAGCAAAGAGGGTGATGTTGAAAGGGCGCCAATGGATGACAATCCAAATGTATTACTTTTCAATTAGCTTACTGCTCAATAGATTATATTTGTTTTACGTTATTGTCATCCAACAGTCGCTCTCTAACCATTTTGATGCGACAAAATGTTATCTGACTTAGGCAGGTGGCCAACAAAGCATTAGTTACACTAGTGGCAGAAATGGTGGTGAGGCAGAAGTTGCGGAGTGGGAACACCGTGTGGATAATGGGTTAACTGTGATCTCCGGGCAATGTGTTCTTCCGCCAGATTGTCTTTTGAAACAACATCAATTGTGAAAATGAACAACGCAAGCCCGAAACTGTACTTGTGTTAATTAAGCTAGTCATTCATTTGGAGAGTTGAAGGAACTATTTTCAAAAGCTTACTGGAACCGAACCACCTGTCTATTTCAGGCCGCTTCAAGAGATTTTTCGATTGAATAGACAATTTGGATCTAGGTCTGTTGTAAATTCCAAGAGTACAATATCTATTTTCCTTGAAGTGTACAAGTGGACAGGTTGGCTGCTCTAATGGATTTCTGGCACTTTTTGGAAGTGAGTCCTTTTCCATGGTACCTTTGACTATAGCACAAACAGCAATCGCAGTGTTTATCATGTGATGTCCCTATGGTGCAGTTAGCCAACATTTCAGTGTCTAATAACAAAAAAAGATCTTGTTGTTCAGGAAGATAAATGATGTTCCTGTCAGTGGTCGTGAGAAACATAAAAACCTTAACATCATATAGATTTTTTTTTCATTTGTATCTGAAATGTGTAACTCAGAGAAGTATACTTTCAGAAAAAAAGAAAGATTTCAACCACTCCGCTAGCATTGGTAGCTTAACAGCAAATTTCGGCTCAAATCCTTACATCCGACTTTAGTATAATGGAAGTCAGAAGAACAACAAGTTCGTTTTACGATTGTATTTTAAAATAAATTCCATTCTTGTCAAGGATAGTTATTTTTATGGCTGAGAATCTGCACGAGGGAATATTTTTCCGTTTGTTTTTTTTCTTGTCTGAATTGCTGAAATCTCTTTTTTTTTATCGGTTTTCTACTGGGTGGACTACAACATTTCACTTCGTCCAATACCTGGTACATGACGTACTTCCTGCAAAGACATCCCCATCAAACACGGCAATAAGATCGTTGGCATTGTCACGGTATGCATGTCAGCTTGCAGCAGAAAATTAAAAAATGCGCTTTTTATATTATGAATGTATATCCAGACATATGTAAAGTAGCCACTGTTGCTAAAAGGCAATCACATTATATGGTATAAATTACCGTATCAACACTGACAAAACACAGAGAGCCAAGGAATGCATTAGCCAATCACTGAACATGCCTTGGTTTCATCGTGCAGCTCCCTCCACATCTTAGCCTTACAATCAGTGCTTCCGTTTTAATGGCATACACAGGCAGTCCATCAATCCTTGCTGGGCAGAGGCCAGAAAAGGACAGTGGGGGTTGGGGGAACAGGGAGTGGAAGGATGTCCTTGTTGAGGGGAAGCCATGCACACGCATCTTCCAAACCTTCCAATCACAGGGTGTGAATACTTTTTTTTTTTCAGTTACCCATGTTAGTGTTCCTGCCCTCCTACGCTCCTAAGAACACGTGAAACAAGTCTGTGTACACGACAGGGGTTTACTGCTCAACCACCAATGCAAACTGCAACCAATGCAAAACAGATCTATCTCATTGTAAATCCAATCCTCATTGATGAGAACAAATCAGGCGGTTACATTTCTCAAAATGAGCTGTCAAAATGCATCGTTTGACTTACGAGATGAATGTCTTTAACATGAATCCGTTTCCACGAGTAGCCAACCTCTTCCATTCTACGCCACCAAGTAATCTTTCTTCCATATAGTTAAGGAGGTCACGTCAGGGGATGTAACAAGGCACGGGAATATTACATTAAAGGTCAAACGCAATTTTTATTCCTAGTTCATGATCGGAATATGCTGACTGCTTTCCTATTAAGATGAACTAAACCATTTAAAGAACAATTCATGCACAAACCCGCGGTTAATGTTATGTTGATCGAAGACATACGTGTGAACATATGGTTGATTGTCGAGGACATATTATTGATACACTCACTCACACCGTCCAGGCACATATACGGGCTGCGGAACTTATACAGTAAGACACATCTTTCTTTCTGTGCAACTTTCTATAGCATGTGCGCATTGTGTCGTATAGTACATCACTCAACAGTCTCCGCCCTCCTCCTTGACGTTGACAGATCGTAAACATTACGAGTTTCCCAAAGTTGTTTCTTTCAAAGCTTACTTCGAGGATTACTTACTTACAGCTAAACTGTCCAATATACACAGTGGCCACACTCTGCAAATGATGCCAATAATCTCTAAAAACACCATTCTGATCCTGTATAGAGAAAAAGGAGATATACATGAACTCTCCAACACCACGCAGAAAACGACAGCTACCCTGAATTCAACCATCTTCCCACTAAGAATAGTTATCACTGAGACATCAGGCGGCGCCTATTTAAAATGCAGTTCCCATGGCAACGCTCGCCTAACATTGTCTGACAAGCATATCCCAGTGAGATATGTAACAAGGAAAAAGAAAAAGCCTGGATTCGCTATTTTGCTGGTGGACACATTCATGACATGGGAGACAAGGTGAGGCATAGGCCGCATACTGGGGGCTGCGACAGCTCATGTTGTGTTGAGGTAGACCCCCTGAAGTGACAGTGAAGGCGGTGGGTGGAAGATGATGACCAACACTTTCAAGTAGGCTGACGTCTTCTAGCCAGCATCAGAAGGGTGTGCCACAGACACAATAGGGCATATAGTAGGTCCATATGCCTGTGACAATAATATGTAAGATACCGAACAATTAGGGTGAACATGTTTTTCTTTACACTTTTTTTGCATAGGACAACATGCTATACTTGAAAAGGCTTATATTTCATACACGTTATCTCAGGCAAACTGAATAGATTTATACATGTATATTTACAAGAATGAACCTCCAGCTAAGCGATCACTCAGCTCCTCGTCTGATTGCGTTTGTATTTAGATTTAGATTTTTTTTAATGATGCCGAATGATAAATACTTGTGTTTCCCGTCATACATTTAATGTGTCCAACAAACAGAATGTCCTGGACACATTGTATCCTACAACATGTCATTTGCGAGGGTGATGCTAAAAGCGTCAGTTTAATTCATGCTGTTATCTTTGATACGCCTTTGAAAGCTCTTTTTACTTCTAGGAAACATAAATGTATCTCCTGGAAAATTCCAATTTGGCTGGGAACAGACCTCTGGCCCTGTTTCAATGAGCTATTACAAATCAATAATAGGATGCCTTGAAATCCCACTGGGGGGGGGGAGGGGGTCGTGAGCATGGTACACATGGATTTGTTTTGCCTTAAACAAGCATGTTTGAGTTGAAATGCACAAAAACACCTACAAAAATGTGCATCTGGACCTAATCTCTATTATCTATGTGAATTGGTGACAGAACGCAAAATCACCAGCTGCGACGTCAATGTGTACATGTCTAGCTTTAATGTACCCACTTAAGAACTTTTTACTGAGGTGTGTGCTTCAGTGTCAGTGTAAATCGTACCTGTCATGGATAAAAGGAGATTGCACAGTGTGAAATAGCATGCCGCTCCAATATTGTCTTGCCCACTGTCACAATTGGGGAACTACCTTCACCGGCCTTGAAAACGTATTCAATATGTTTGTCCTGTAGTTGTTTCAAGGTTCCATAATCTGAACAGGGAGATAACCTTGTCTTGGCCATGTTCTATGTAGATACTCTATGGAGTATCAAAGTTAATCAAGCTAAATTCATTGAAGAAATGCACACGGCCCACCTGGTCCCTCTCAGTTTCATCCTTACAGATGCTATGTATATGAATATGTGATCTATATTAAGAACTGCGATTCGTCCCGACTCTCCAAAAACAGTTCGGAGCTTTAAATCATTTCAAGTCCTTTTTCGTCCAGGCCAGTCTCTCGCCTGCACTCCCAGTCAACTCCATTCAGAAATCCACGTCGTTTGGTGGCAACAGAGAAGTAGACGGATCCTTCTCCCGGTAACCTTGCTCACCATATTGCACTTTTGCTGTTGCAGCTACCTTGACGCAGCTACCTTGACGCTTTCCACAGCAGTTCATCTAGCAGCCCTCTGTATGCAACAATGTGAACGGTTGCCCTGACTCCGGACTTGCCCCTGAACCTTTTTAGCCGGTTTGACAAAGCTACCGTATAGCCAGCTGAAATCTGCCAGAGCTCTAGAGAGCGTAAAAACACGAAAGACATGTAAAACTATAGCAAGAATTTAGCAAATATCTTTGCAAATATGTTTTCTGATGCAAATAAACAAGAGGAAGAAAAAGAAGAACAAGTAAGAGATATGCCACCTTCAACCCCACACGCAGCCACACAAAGAGGCTTTGCCCTTTAATATGACCAAGCAAATGGGTGTAATAGAGGAGCACCACAGTGCTCATAGCTGTACCATTGTAAGTCACACGAGGGAGGCAGAAAGTGGAGCAGGTGAAAGAAAGGAAAATGAGACTCGAGGATGCGTGGAGCATCAGAGTCATGAATAGACAGATGGATGGATTTTAGATTGAATTTGCCCCCTCTGTGACTCTGCCTACACAGTCTGGAAGTAGCTGTAGCCTGAGACCTGGATGCAAAGGAGCCAAGACCACAAGGAGTGACAGTCGAAGAGAATAATGTACGACTGATGTTGGTCAACTCTCCAGCCTGCTGACTCGCCTGGATATGTTGATTTTTCCTATGTTTTTCATCGTTTGTTAGTCTGATAGTCTTTGTCGCGTCATCCTTTTGCCCCGCGTTGTCTCTGCAAGCATCCTATATTTACGTTTCTTGCAGAATCATGTATCTGCAATAACTCTCTACGTGTCAATCTAGCACACCAACCAAACCTACATCTAATTCAAATGAGAGTAGAACTCAAAACACAAAAAGGAACCCATCCATAAACTCATTATTTGGATTGTGGCTCACCGTTGCATTTCATTGCCGGTCACTTATTTTCTTTCAGATATACTCCAAGAAAAAAGAAAAAGGCAATACATCAACTGAATGCGTTGGAGCATGGCCAGTTTGCTCCTTTTTTCTTCTTCTTCTATAAAGATAAATACGCTTACACTTGGCCTTAAATAAACCCATGTTACAGCTGGTTTCGGGGGGGGGGGTCCAGTTTAATGGCTCACTTCTCTCTCACCGTTGCCACTCACACGTCTCTCAGATCTTTTTTTTTTTTTACCGCACGCCGACGCCTGCCCCCTCAGCCACACCCGGCTTCTCGCAGCTCATGATGCTCCGCATCAGCTGTTCGCCTCCAGCTCCGCATCCGCAGGCCATCGCAGCCTTTGCACACCGTGACGTCCGTGAACCGCTCTGAGGAGGATGGATGCGCGCACGGAGCACGACCAGGCGAAGGCGGTCATGATGAGAGAAGGTGCACCTGCCTGCCCTCGCTAGGCCTCGGTGTCGGTGAAATCAATCTGCGCCGCTCACTACGCCGACGTGCAGATTGCACGAGGCAGGAACACAGCATCTCCATCCCCTCCTCCTCCATGACACTTGAGGCACAAAGCGCTCGCTGCACAGACGCTCCCCGCCCGTCCCTCGCACCACAATGTCATCTCCCATAACAACCGGCGTATGCAGCGTGCACCTGTTCCGCTCCGCTGTCAGGGACGGAAGGAAGAGAAAGAAAAAGAAAAAAAAACTGAAGACAGATATTCCTACCTGCGCTGTGAGGTTTCCAAATGTGTCAAGCCCGCGTCCGGATTGCGGTCATCGAGATCGCGCGGGGATACTGACGCACGGCGCCGCTTCCGCCGGCCGGAGATGTGGCCCTGCAGGCGGGGAGAGCGCGCGCACACACGCCGGTGAGGGTGGCTCGGGGTCTGGAGGGGCTGGGAGGGGGAGGAGAGGAGAGGAGAGGGGCGTTTTCACCGTGGATGCACGGGGACTCCTAACGTCGTGCGTAATGTGTGATGACACGCAGCCAGCCTCGTCTCCTGACTGCCACCCTCTCACCGAGCCGAGGGTAATAAAGGATATAGGCTGCCTGTACAATAGCATTTAACTCACTCCTGATTTTGGCAGACTTTTCTTATTTTTCCCTTTTCTTTTCTTTTTTCTTTTTTTTTTTTTTTGTGGCGCTAATTCAATTGTTCTCGATCCAGTTCAGGTGCGTCAGGACCAGAACCACCAGACATATGAACAGTAATGTTGGGCCATCTCCCTCCTCAACAAGCCATCCTAACCCATCACTTACAATGATAACAACAAATACCCTACGCTTACTGTATTTTGTATATATTCTCGGACAACGAAACTGTTTATCAGACAAATTGTTTTTTTTTTTTTTTCTGACACTTATATCTGTTTATACTCAACGTCTATAAGGAAGGGGAATAAGGATTCTTTTATTCCGAATAAAAGCAATTCTTATTCTGATTGCTGTTGGATGTCAAGTCCCATCACTTCCGTGTCTGATCATAGACCTAATATATTCCAATTCCAGTACCCCACCTGCTCTGGCTCCACAGCTAACAGTATACTGCAGCCTGCAAATCTGTGTCAGAGCGCCCTCAGAGTCATTTATGCACCTGTCACTCACTGCAAGTCCTTATCTTCAGTGCCTTAGACAGCGATCCGAAATAAATGGTCCCAACTTTTCCCTAAACTAATGCAAAGTGTTATTGATCGGTGATTGTTATGGATAGAGCCAATAAGATGAGTGAAGAGTAAGGTACATACAGATGACTTGTAAAAGTGAGTCTAAGCTCTAAGTTGCAGGTAAATAGTGTTCGACTATGTTTGCTGATGCAGCGCAAAGTCAAATCAAATGACTCACAATCCTCTTTCAACAGCAGAGCAGTCCAAATAGCTATGGGGCTAGCCATCAACAGCAAGATGTCCTACCTGAGCCACATTTCGAGGAAAAAAGGGGCACAGTGTTCATACAGAAAAAATATTTAAACCTCAATTCATGAACTCGTGAAATGTGTTCATCTACCTTGGAAAATATATGCAGCAATGACAAACTTCAAGGCAACAGTTTAGCTTTAGGTTTTTGTTTATTTTTAATTTGTCTCGCTTTATAATGATAAAAGCGGACTCCGTAAAAGTGGATAAAATGCATTTAATGTGGCATACAGGGGTGAAGGGTGACGAGGGAAAACAGGTAAACACAGGGTCGACAACAAGCTCAAGGCCAGGGTTTCTATTCTGTCCTACTTGATGCAGATTGATACTGTACATTCGTGTCGCAGCCGTATGGTGCTGGTGTTTCCAAATCGGGTGTGATTTCGGTATTGTTTGGTTTACATTGTGTTGAACACCAGGGCGTGAATGTGACACATCTTGTTATTTTGGAGGTCTCTGTAATAGGCTCGGCTGTCTCGATGCACCATTATGCTGATTACCCCAATACATTGCCTGAAATCAAATATGTTGAAGACTGCTTAATCATGCATTTTAATCTGAGCCCTCGTGTTCCCAACTCCCAACCGACATACCCATGTGACAGCACACCCCTTTGCCCTGCATAGCAAGAAGAGTGTGGAATGAATGAAGGCTACTTGGGTGATGAATTGCCTTGGTGACTCATAGGAGCCCACTGTGTCAAACACCGTCTTTGGCTTTCATGCACAAGTGTTCCGCTCAAATGCAAATATGCATACGGCAAAATCGGATGCTGTCACGCTTCAGTAGGTGTCCTTCAGCTGCTTACAGGATATGTAAAAATGAGGAGCGGGATGAATTCAGAGCCATACGGGGAAAATCTTTGGAGTGTAAAATGATGCTGTAGGAAATGTCTTGATGTCCCAGTAATGAATGAATGCAAGAGAAGTAAGATATGACATGTTTTGAACATGATAATAAGCCATATAAGAATACCCATATTAAAATGACTGAGATTATCAGTTAAAGGTTTATTTTTAACGCATACAGCAAGCCAAACGTCGGGTCATTAAAGGTCATTAAAAGCCATGTAGAGATATAGAGTATGATTTCTGATGATGATGATAGTATATGATTGCCACCGTGTGGCGATCATCTCACACATCACAGGAATACGTATGATGTATAGACAGTGCTGCACCTACACATCAATCATCACCAGTTTTCAGATAGTTTTTGCTAGCTTTTTAGTCTCTGGTTAATAGATATACTTTTACATATCGTATTGCTGGTGTAATAGGGTCGGTCATTTCTCCAACCTCTGGTTTTCCCGTCTCATGGGATAGTATGAGGTTATAAGTCGATTTTAGAAAAGGACTTTTTCCCACATAATTATCTGCTGAACACTAAATCTAAATCCAAACTGAACATTTCACAGTCCTCTGTGAGCCACAACCTTACTCTTAGTTTCAAATCCTCTGAGGAAACCGACAAGTATCTGAAAGTCAAGTGCGACTAATAAAACACGTGTCCTACTAACAGCAAACTGTAATAGTAACTTTGTATAGCAAGTCTCAAGTGATCACATGAATGAGATATCGATTGACCCTTAAAAGCGGTCAAAAAGCGGTTTTATACAGGTATATATATAATGCCACAATATCATGTCATTTGTGTGACTTAATATCTCAGAGTAATGTCCATGGTAATCTATGACAACAATCCAATATAGAATAGAATCTTCATGTTACAAAAGAATGTTAGTACGCCCATGCGCATTAGGACTGATTATTCAAGAAAGGCTAAATACGGGGAAAATGGACTGGAAACTCGGGTCTGACTGACTGGTGAGAAGACCCAGGTATTAAACCATTGTGGGTACGAGCCGATGGATGTCACTTGGGTTTGTGAGTGCCCCTGGCTGTTGTGAAGACAGGATGTGTTTTTTTCATAATACACAAGTATTCATAATTGCATGATGTTCATGTGGAAAGAATGTCAAGATAATATGGATGAAACAAAAGCGACTCAAGACTTGCTTGATGTAGGGTGACAGTAAAATGATATCCAGTATGTCAACGCAGCGGGGCAGGCAAACTGGGCAATTGCCTATGGCCGAGCTAGAAGGGCCCCCCCCCAAAGACGGCTGTTGGTCCACAGCAACGACAACCTGATACCCCCTGTCTTGACACGAAGAAGACACTGCAATGACATGTCGGCAACCACCTTAAAGGGGGCCCCATGGTACTTGCGCGCTGTTAAAAGCTTTGTTTTTTTGCCTGGGGCCCCAAGAGTGTCTTGAAATGTCCCTGCGCTCAAGATTACAGTTTCCCTATAGAGTGACAGCAAGAGAAAATCTAAAGTGTGCAATCAATAATAGTGAAGAGACACCTTGTCACTGCAATCAGGAGGCTCCATTCCTTGGCTCCTTCTTTGGCCTTTGTCATCCTCTTTAACATTTCTGTCTCGAGCACGCATGGACGGAGCATGTCTTTAAACTTGTAAGGGATTGTTTGTGGCCATCTGATTCTCTCTTCAGTGAAGATTTTACCCTTAAGTAACCACAATTACAGTCATTGTCCGTTTCCAGGGGATCACCTCACAATTGCACTGCTCTAAGTACAGGTACAAATACACTCAAGGCACAGGGAGCATTCCTGCGAAAAAACGTGTTCACCACCCACCGGTGGATAGCTGGGATGCATGCGGCCGCGTTATTTTAGCTATCGGCCACAGAGAGGAGCTGCTTATGCTCAGCGGGTGCTCTCTCGTTTTGTTATTTTATATTTATTATGATATTATTTCTATCATCACCAGGAGCTCTATGTATAGCTGGGTGCTAGGCTCGTCAAGTGGTCAGCTGTGGGTCCCTTGTCCAGAACCTTTATTACAAAGACGCTCCTTTGTTTTGTTTTTATGGTTATATATTTCACAGGGAACTCTCTTCAATATAATTCATAAAATTGATGCCTATTGCATCTGTTGTCTGTGGTAATGGGTCCGAAAGTACCTGTTTGCAGACACTGAACGACATTGTGACCCTCGTTATGTCTCCAGTACCTACCAAAGAATTGTGAGCATTTGTTTCCTTGACACTAGGATTACAGAGCACTGAAGTAGTTTCCCTTGAAGCTTTTTTGGCACAAACAGCTCAGAAGTAAGCACCATTTCCTTTGACACTACCCGGGGCTCGTTCAGGAATTTGGCCCTGTGGCTGTGGACAATGAAGATTTGAGGATAAGCAACATCTTCATGAAAATGATCTCCCGAACAGGCTCCATCAGGAACATCTCGCTTTCTCTTGCAAACAATCAGCCGCTCATGTTCTTAAACGGTCACTCCCAGTCAAGCAAACAATAGAGGTCTATGAAGAGATAATTAATGATGACAGTGGCAATCAGTGTGCAGTTAATCAAATATTTCACAGATTGCTGTTTATACCTTTATACCTTTGCACAGGAACAATCACCCTGTGGCACCAGGTTTACCTCTCCTAAAGTTGTTCACAATCATTAAACATTCAGAATCGCTTTTATTCCCCAAATGAACACAGGATTTTTCTTGGTGTACAGTACAAAGTGAATATAGACATAAATTAAGAAAAATAAGAATACAAAGAAACATTTAAGACGTTGATTACAAACAAATTGAGGTGTCAGAAAAAACAATTTAAGTGGCCGAGAATATATACAATATACAGTGTAGGGTGTTTGTTGTTATCATTGTCAGTGATGGCTTAGGATGGCTTCTTGAGGAGGCAGCTGGTCTTCGGGAAAAAAAACTGTTCAATTGTCTGTTGGTTCTAGCATTGAATGATCTGAACCAGCGGCCTGATGGGAGGATTCTGAACAGACTCTGTTCTGGGTGAGTTGGGACGTCCACTATCCGGCTGGCCAGCTGCCTGGATTCAAAATCGTACTCAACACTCACAGTCATCTGTTGGTGGCCCGTAAGACGGCTGGCTGTTCGCAAGACGTGTTCCAGTCTGTGTTTGGTGTGGGCAGAGGATGCTGGGAACCACAGGGTGATGGAGGAAGTGAGGACACTCTGGATGGGGGCTCTTTAGAATCGGGTGCGAACCTTCTGGGAGACATTCAACTCGCTGTGCATCCTGAGGAAGAACAACCGCTGGTGCGCCCGCTTGATGACGATGTTGAGTTGGTTTCCCATATCAGGGCACTGGTGATGGTGGTGCCGAGAAACTTAACAGAGTCCACTTGTACAGCTGTGTGGTTGATGTGGAGTGGGGGGGGTGGGGTGTGGGGGTGCGTGTTTCCGGAAATCCATGACCAGATGCACCGTCTTGTTGACGTTGAGCTCCAGGTAGTGAAGTGTACACCGCGCTGCCAGCTGGGGCACCGTGCTCCTGTAAGCTGACTCGTCGTTGTCCTTGATGAGGCCCAAGACTATGGTCTCATCTGCGAATCCAACCAGCTCGGTGGAGGGACAATCAGAGGTGCAGTCGTTCTTGTTCAGGGACGACAGATATGGGGAGAGGACGCAGCCTCGAAGAGCACCTGTGTTGGTGGTGAGGGGGGGCGACAATGGCTGCCAACCCGCACCTGCTGTTTCCTGTTGGTCAGGAATTCCATAATCCACTGGCAGATGGGGAGGTGTACCTGCAGCTGTAGCAGCTTGGCGTGCAGGCCGGCCCCTGACGTCGGCGATTCACTCATTTATGAGCAGGATTTATTTTTCGTCCACTAATTTCTCAATTACATTATTTCTGAGGCAGCCCCGTTCATTGGAAATAGGACTACCAACCCTAACCCTTTAACATGTAATTGCATTCATAATTTAAAATCCCACTATTTGATTGACCCTAAGATCTAGACTTCGAGCAATTTCAGCAACTTTTTGGCATGTGTTTCGAGACAGCTAGTTTTCATGTCATGAATTGTGATGGTACATGTTCATGTGAGGGACCTTTGAACACAAATGTCATCTCTGCTATCCCACTAGACTGTGCATATCTATGGTCCTGTGCATACCACCACACTAAAAAAAGGTCATGCCAATAATCTTTTCAAACATCAAGCCAATGGATGACTAACACATATTTATTACTTAAAACCTACATTCACTTTTTATTCAACGGGAAAATGAATGAAGTTGTACATGCGTGGTGTCTCGTAAAATATATAAACATCCTTTGTGTATTTTCACCCATGTCTAGTCTTGTTCCTCACTTCATGTTTTGTTTTGGACTTACCTTTTGTTCTCATTTCAGACCGCTTTACTTCCTGCCTTCGAGCGTTTCCCGCCATCGCCAGTGTTTGCCCCGCCCTTGATTCCTTCCACCTGTTCTCACTCACCTCATGTATAAATAGTCCCTCTCCCGTGCCAGTTCGTCTTGTGCCCTGTGTGTGAAGCAGTCCAGCAATTCTCAACAGTCTTGTGCTTAAGCCAGGTGTGCTCTGGTCCTAACAAAATGTTTTGGAATTGGAAAAGATACATTATATTGAAAAAAAGAGAAATATAAAATGTCAACTAAAAAAAAATGTGAAAAATGATGGCAGTCAAAGCATATAGAAAGATAAACGTATTTAAAAAAATGCAAAGTACGCAAAAGTTTGAAAAGCATCAGAGAGCTCTGACACTGGGGCCCCCTTTGATAGAATTGAGAAGGGTTTTAGCCAAACCCAACACTGGCTGTTAAGGAAACTGAATGGTATTCCAAGTCATTCTTTTCTTTTGTAAATGAGAAAGCTCGCTTTAAGGTAAAAGAAAAGAAAAGGGAGGATGATTGAACTTCATGACAGAACTACAGTGGAGTGTCACAAACCAACCTTGAGGGGGAGATTAAAGTCAAGTATTATTGAAAAAGAATTGCCCCGAATGCCATACCGCTGAGGACAACTCCCAGTCTAATGACAAATTCCATCATTACATCACTTGTAAAATCCTGTACTAAACCCACAGCTACAATAGTCAGAAAAGTGGTATATAATAACAGGGCACGCTCAAGAACAATGGGGGTGTGACTCACACAACAAAACCTCACACATCGATGATTTAAAAATCACAGTTACACCTATGTAAGAAAAATGTATGTAAATGTATGTATGTAAATTGAGTGAAATCTATTACATAACATGTTGTGTAAGTAGTATGTTTGTTCGTAGGCTGGTTTTGCCTCCAACTAATTCAATAAACACTCCAGTGGTGTATTTGCGCCCCAAGTCCTTTACGATATTCCACTTGTTTGGCTTTGTGGGTTGTCTGTGGTCTCGGCCACAGGAAGACCATGCTGAGGTCCAAAAAAGCTTACCCCAAATGTTGCTAGCCCAAGCACTCACACATGACCCAGTGTGTCTCCATTTTAAAATTCTGTGGTGAAGACACGTTTGCTTTGCAACAGAAATCCCACCAGGACACAAACGATGGATATTGTGCAAAGCATTGCCGGCCCTCAGTAGGGGATCTCATTACAATTTAGAACAAACTCTTCAGATGTGCTCAGTACTTTCGAGATGAATTCCTCACCGTATAATAAAGATGCCAAACGTTACACAAGCAAGACCAGGCACTGCCATCCTCAACTTTTAGAGGCGGACAATTTTATCTGATAAATCCCCCCTGGCGGCTGGCCAGCAGGATAGTGGACGACCCGACTCACCCAGAACCCAGTCTCTCGTTCCCGGTCACTTAAACTGTTTATTAGAGACTTATATTGTTTTATCTGACTGTTAAATTTGTTTATACTCACCATCTGAAAGGTTTCTTCTGATTCATATTTCCTTTTTCTCTTCATGTATGTCTCTATGTGTTTATTCACTTTGCGCTGTACACCAAGTAAAATGTGTACATTGTACATTTTCCGAATAAAAGCGATTCTGACTCTGATTACAAGACCTGCTCTCAATACTAAAAACCTGAGGTTTGTTTGCTGCCTAAGGGTAAAGGTTTCAGCATTCACTCATAAAAAAAAAACACTGTCACTTTTACAATAAATTAGATAAGAAACGACCTTCCGAATGCGTCTTCTCTCCTTGAAACCCAATCATTGCTGCTTGTGGCTACACGTAGCGCTCCAAGCAGCGAAGCTGTGGAAACCCTACTGTCTTGGGCCCGCTCATTTTTCTGCACGTTTGTGCAGAAAATGCCGTAATCTAGATATCGAATTATTAATGCTTTCCACCAGTAACAGATGAAGTCGTTAGTTAATGTTCCACTTTGCCAGATCAGTTTTTATTCAACACGCCATTTTAATGTATTATTTGTTTGATGATTTGCAGCATCTATATAGTCTTTTTGTTAAAAATGTTAGCAATAAATGCCCAATATATATATATATCTCAAAGGACTGTGAAAGGTTCAGTTTAAATTTAGACTTAGTGTTCAACATCTAATGATGTGGAAACTTGGCTACATGTCATTGTCTCAGTTCTCCCCTTTCTGTCTCTAACATCGGCTTATAACTTCATACTATCCCATGTATATGTATATAATCGTCGCTATATATTGTCTAACTTTTGTTCAATTGAGTGCAAGGACCGTTGTTGAGTGTTGGTTGAGTTAAATATTCCGTCAGATATGCGTGCAGAAAGTGAAAGCTGTGACATAAGATATTTCATGATTTTTCCACAGAGAGCTAGTTGAGAAGCTACATGTTTAAATCCATCAATAATCTCAACATCAACATGCAGGAGCTGATTTACTGAGCAATGCGCACCCTATCACTTAATCAATCTGACAGTAAATGTGTCCTAAGGCTGGTTCAGGTGTGCCAACATAAAACCTAGACAAAAAGCAGATAAGCTGTTCTAGCTAGAATATTTCCATGGACCCAACGACAGTTTGATCTGTTTTTACCTCCCAACGTTATTCAAAGTATTTAATATGAGCTGCCAGGATAAATTGATTTATTTAGTAGTATTTAAAAAACAAGACTAGAATATAATTACACTAAAACAAACAATGATAATGATCATTAACCGACACGTCACGGCCTTGACACCTATTGTACGCGCAGAGCAAATGTTTATGTGCACACACGGCAGTGGGGGTGGAACAAACGGCGCGTCTCTTTCCTCAAGACTGTTTGTAACTGTACATTCGTACGGATACAAACTGGTGCTGAGTGCACCAGATGTCATGGTGGAAATATACAGATGTCATAGGGAAACATTAATCAAGCCTCGAGGCCAAGAAATAATTAATTAATGCCATTAAATTATTTGAGGAATCCTCACACATAATTACACCTGCAGCAGGTGTGGTGCTACAACATGCACTGGTAGACTATACTTCTCAGTTCCCAGGGGGCACATCATCGAATAAGGCTGTAACAGACAGGTCTATTCATATAAATGAGAATGTAATCATCCAAAAGAGATTTTTTTACAAGTTAAAACATTTAACCACATTGGTGCAGTTAACAAACATGTTTTCACGCTTTATATCTTTAATTTTATAACTTAAAGCCCCATGCTTTCCTAAACTATCCAACGTTTCCTTATTTTATTGTTTGTGGTGCAAATTAAATTAAAATGAAATTGATTGATTGATTAGAATTCAAAAGGCCTGGATTCACAACTTAATGTCTCCTACATCAAACCCTGCCTCTGCCTTATTTTACCTGCTCTGGAAGCTAAAACCTTGCGCTTTTGGGCTGCCTGAGTGGCATCGTTTTTTCAGCCTACAATTGTGAAAACCACAATAATAGGTTTTACTGAAATCCTGCAGACGAAATAAACAGACAGACAGTTGTTAAAGCCACTGCTTTGGCAGAAGTAATAAACCCAAAAAAGAGATGAGTTATCACTGTTGTGGCTTTTGTTGTGTGTTCTTTATCTCAAGCAGATTTCCAACATGTAGAGTAATTTATATTTTCGGTTACCTCATACACTTCACTTAATATATGGATCCTTCCTCCAACAACATCTGCAGAGCAACGTTTGTCTTTTCCAGCCCCTGGAAATGTGCCATTGTCATAAAAAAAAAAAAGTCATGTTGTTTGGAAACATGTTGATGATTTAGAGTTTCAACTGACAATTGGTTTGAAATATTGTCTGGACTGACTGACTTTCCCTGGATTCAGGTTCAAATATCGCTGAATCATTTAATTAGAATGGTTAGGAGGAATTTGCTCCTGTTAAGAATTTGATTTAAAAAAAAAAAAAAAAAGGCGTTGCTCGACCAATTGGATACTTTCTTTTTTTAAAGGGAGAAAAAAACAGTAAAGGAGGATAGTTATCTCATAAGGTATATCACTTAATGTGATTGCTTATAATCAGATTGCTTAACCAATAGTTGAATACCAGGGTCACTGAGTGTGAACAACATTTTAAATTGGAACATTCCTCACATTCCCCACCTGAACCAACCAGTGTTTGCATGTTACTCCATTCCTTGAAGTGAGATTAGACTCTCATCTGCTTAAGAAGTCAACTGTTGTGAAACAGTTTACCCCGTTTGATTTACCTTTGTGGTGAAGAATTCTACAGACTCATGCCTTGGGGGTGGCAGCACATGTTCTTTGGACATGCTGAAACTAACTTCCTCCACAAAGTTTGCATTTCAGTTGATGTCATGCAGATGCAATGCATGTGGTCTATAAATTGATCATGTGTTGTACATGCCCAGTGCACTGTGGTCTACTTGGGACTTTTAATCACAGGCCTTAAAAGACCTTTGGCCATGCCAGGATTGGCGGCGACCACTTCTCCACCACAGCCATGATTCTCAGAACGACGCGCTCTAATCGGTGAATTTCTGCCTGCATGATTCATATTCTCCCAGACCCACAACATGTACGGTAAACGTCAACCATTTATGCGTGAGGAGTTCTTCCCTCTAAAAGGCCAAAAATCACTGCTTGGTCTGTGAAGAGGCTTACAATATCACTGGTCCAGCAGCCTTTTTTTTTCAAAGTAATGGATGGATTCCTTTGAGCTGAATTTCCCTTGCGGGATCAATAAATGATATCTATCTATCATTAAACAGCAGGACTACATCGTGACCTCAGTCAATTGTGCAAATGAGTGTGAGAGTGATCACCTACAGTATATTCTAAATAATCCTGCAGCAAAGATTTCTTAACTATTTGTTTATTACCTTACACTGAAGAAATTGGTAAGAAAGAAAATGAGCCCTGTACATTAATAATGTTCATGTTAATATCCTGCCAACCCAAACAACATGTGGTGGATAGAGTTGTATTCTGTGTGTTGAAAATGTACTTTGCAACACTTGGGTAAAGTATAAGAAAATGTAGGATGTTTTCAAAATAACATTATGAAGGTCCATGGAAGCAATCTAGTGCTTTCACACACTACAGAGGGTAAAGAGTGTGGGAATAGCAGAGGATATCACGCAGTCACATTGTGGTGATATGTTATCTGTCATTATGTAATGTAAAGACAAGTTCCGGGTGAGGGTAGTAGCCTCAAGTTTAAAGTAATCGTCATTATGCATTAATGATTACGTTTAAATTTAGAATAACTTGTGTGTGCGTGCAAGGAAGTTGTTCCGCTATCCCTGTGAGGGGCACTCATTGACATTACCCGCCCCATACCCCTAACTTCAACCTTCCGAACTGAATGCCTAACCCACATTTTTGTCTCCGTACATTGTTAACGAAGACACGATAGCAAAATCAACAGACATAATAGGGGTTAGGGTCAACCCTTCTATTTATGTATTGTACAAGTATATTGTACCGGAAGGCATAATAAAAATGATATTGCCATGTCTTGTATGTAGTTGAACTGTAATCTTAACATGCCACGTCCTATTTGCATCCTAAATAAAAATGTAAACATCACTCTAAATGGAAACACATGTTGGTGTTAGTCATCACTGTCTACCATTAGTCAGAAACCAATAAAGTTTAGCTGGATTAAAGTTTTATACATTTGCTGAACCTGAAAATATATGACGTACAATAAGCTCTGGTAGGGGCCATGAACTTTCTCTTGCAAGGTCAGGATGTCTGCGCATGGATTTTTCCCAGGGTAAGCTGTGGGAATAAGGCCTTCCTAACTCAGTGGTATTGTTGGTGCTCATTGCAGAAAGTTTATACTGAGGCTCCAGGGTGAGCTTATTTGGGGTGGACTTGGCGCGACATTCCAGTATGATAGGTGGTATTAAAGCTTCAAAGGATCCAGCCGGTCTCACATTCAGTCTGGCAAGGCGAAAAAGGTGTTCATACTACACAAATGCAGCTGCACTGCATAAAATAGTCTGATTTACTATGTAACAAGTCATGTGCAGTTTATACGGTAAAAACAATACATTTTTAAAGTCCTGTTATTAACGTATCCTGCCATCTCATGTTAAGTATACATTTCTTCTTCGTTTTAATTGAATAATGTTCTTATCTTAAAAAAAAAAAAAACGTTTATTTTCTCAATTTAATGAGAAATTAACCTCTCATTACAGACAGAGGCGTCACAACGGGGCAGGCAAACTAGGCAATTGCCTAGGGGCCCCGAGCTAGAAGGGGGCCCCCCGAAGACGGCAAACAGACCCCCTTAAATGTCTTGCCATGAAGAAGACACTGCAATGACACATTCAGGAACCCCCTTATAGGAGGCCCCATGGTACTTGCGCGCCATCAAAAGCTTTGTTGGGGTTTTTTTGCCTAGGGCCCCCAGAGTGTGTTGAGACGTCCCTGATTACAGATAATTATATTTAGTTTTCTTCATAAGACAAATAAATGACCTTATCAAGGGAAATGGTTCTATAAATGTCTGTTTTTTTAAGTGCTTTGCCTTGCCGAAATAAAATAGCAACAGCAGAATATGCAGGTAGTTCCTTAGTTTTATTTTGATATACACATTTCAGGCTGACATTTCAAATGCATTGGGGTGAAATGCACTGCCCTTCTTTAAGAAATAAAATATGTAAAAAAAAAAGAAAGAGGTAGCCTTGAGAATTGAACGCAAGCTTATGACTGGATACAGTGGAGTTTGTGGGTTAGGTCTGTACTGGTGACAATCATACATTCAACTCAGCGCACACGAATTGGTCGTACAACTCGACCCTCCGCAAGCATGTGATTAAGTGAAAACTAGAGAGATAAGGCACAGCATTTGACCTTGTCCGCACCCAAGAGACAAAAACGCCCCAGGCACTCCAGGTGTGCCGTGCACAAACCCACCCCACGTTTAAGATCACTGCTTCTTTCCTCAGACCAAAGAGGCTCCAATATTCCAATGAAATAATGATACTCCACTGGGTTTTGGTATTTATTTTCACCGTATGTTACGTCTCAGTAAAAATGACAATTACGTCAAAATGTAAGAATTACTTACTGTATTTAATGATGAACCACTTGTGGAGCTTAATAAAACAGTGAAAACAGTGATCAGCATTCAACTGCATTCATTTACACGCCATTGAATAGAGCTCATGTATAGGACTGGAATAACTGTACATTTTACAGGTTAGTGATGGCTGGTCAATGCTTGTCCGAAAGAATCACTACTATAACACAAAATTAGAGCCTGATGATAATGACAAAGAAGCTCTAGTAGTTACACAGTCATTTCTCCTAACACTATAGAATCCGTAGCTGGTAACAGACATGAAAGTGACTCGTAACAAATTATAAATATTCATTTTCATGTCCAGTTGAACATCAATTCCCTTTATATGTTCCATTAAGTATTGACGTATAGACATATTGCAATATTGAGATTTCTAAATGTACATACATACAATGTATACATACTGTACAAAGTGAAAGCAGAAACATCGAAGATGAAACAGAAAATGGGACCGAAACTAAGAGTGGGTATACATTTTTGCGGAGCACATTTTGATCCAAGTTATAGCATGCACAAAATGGCAACAATAACCATTGACAATTCTCTTTGCAGTACATCTGTTAAACTGTAAATGCAAAAAAATGAAAGCTTTTATTGAACAAGTGGTTCATGCATTCTCGGGAACACATTGGGTACATGGTCATAAATATAGAAAAAGAAACCGGTAACCCCAGTACATGATCCACTGCCCAAGGAATGCTATCCTATTTCATCTCACTTTTCACGAGAATGATCTTAGTGTGCTGTAACTACAAACTAAGAGGCATCAACAAATACTCATTAGCGTACTTCATTGTCAACTGTTGGTTTTCTTGGCTAACCCACAAAACTGTGTCATTTGTTTATCACTAAAAAAATGTGATTTGTTGGTACGTTTTCATCTCAGAAAAATATGAGAATGGAGAATGGAAAATTAGGAATAAATTATATATTTTTTGTGAACGGCTGACTATTTACAATAAAGTAAATGAACGTAAAAGAAAAGCTCACTTCTCAATATGACATCATAATAACTACCAGCCCAAAATGAAAAGATTTTGCATTTCATGAGTTATAAAGTAAAATAGACTCTGATTGGATCTGATTTGCTTGATTTCACACGTTGACCTTTGTCTGTAAATGAGAACATTTTCCCAGCTTGACACTGAAATAGTTGGCAAAGTTACTTTTCAATAAAAACTGTTTTTGAAGGTCAAAATCTGAATGCCAGAACTTTAAATAACGGATACATTTTGAAATGTATCTAAAGAGAGAAGATATCACAAAACCAACCCTGGCTGTTGTTGAAAGGTTGTTGGTTATTGTATGATGTGTTGCATATGTTGCATTATGATGCTAGTAATCCTCATGCTGCAATCAGGCGGGACCATAAAGTGGATAGCCTCCAGGGATCTCTGCTGAACAGTTTTTTATATCACTCAGCGTGATGGAACTTGCTCCAAAGTTTTTCCTTGAAAACGTCAAAATGTAATTGAAGAGGCTGAATAGGAGTGAAAGGTCCAATGCCCCGAGAAATAGCAGAAGTTGAAGGGGCTTCAATCTGTCATCCGGGGCCGGCAACCCTGTCGAGGCTGCTGTGTGGCAATGTCTTCATAGTGCTTTAAAGAGAACATTAACATTTAAAATGGTCATGTTATGGGGCTAATCCAGAGATTTAATATCGCTGTAACGTAATTTGTTTGAAAATTGTGTAAAAAAACATTCAAAGCAGTAGGAGTCAACATTATTCATATATATATATATATATATAAGTATCATGTCCTACATTACCAATTGTGCGCCAAAAGCACCTCCTCATTAAAACCCCCCTGCCTGATAAATACTAAAAAACCTTCAAACTTAACATACCCACTTCATACACAAGGCTTTCTCTTAAAAACGCTTTCCACAACCCAGTGATGTTATAATGAGCAGGAGTTTACCTCGCCTCTTATTTCTACACTGTGTTTTCCCTGGATAATGACTTGCATACAAATAATAATTATCTATAGAATAGAATAGGCATACTTTATTGGTCCAAGGGGGAATTCTGGACTCAATTACCTTTGGTGAGCAGTTGAAAAACTGAAGAGTTGTAACTAGAAAATAATCATGTGATGCTTGTCAACCCTTCTTCAGAACAAGAGAGAGAGAGAGAGAGAGAGAGAGAGAGAGAGAGAGAGAGAGAGGGAGGAAAGCTACCGTCCCACAACTTATATTTGTTTAATTCACTTTAGCTACATAATAATCTGTATAACTTAAATGAAGTTTCTACAATAACTATATACACTTGCAGCCTGCCCTGTTGCAGCATGCAATGTTTTTTTTGTTGGGCAACAAATATTTTGTAATCACATTTGCAGCTAAAATGATTGTTAGCCTGACCTTCTAACCCTAACCCTTAAGCCAAACCCCTAAACCCTAGCCCTTCTCCCAAACCCCAAAACAAGCGAAAAGATGAAATGAAAAAGACACTTTGAAAGAGACAATTCAAAACTGGCCTTGTTCAGTTTTACCAGAAGCCTGTAAATCTGCGTCCGGGCAATTCACTTTGCTATTCACTTACAATATACAGGCTTAAAACATTAATATAAATATAACTATTGAGAAACTGGGATTGAAAAAAAGAGTGAGACTGACCTTGACAGACAAAAGTTCTGGCACTCAGGGTCTGCATTAAGTGCACAAATGCAACGTTGAGTCCTTGCCGCATTGCGTTCAGCTGATTGTCCAACAACGGCACGTCTGATTCGCTGATGGCCTTGGTAGCTCGACATTCCATAGGGCACAGTGCGTCTAGGAGGTAAAAACAAACATAAGCCATTTAAAACTTGCAGTAAAAATTGCCAATAAATTTGATTTTTTCTGTTCCTTGGGAATCATGCAGACCTTTTAAACATGTTAGATTTTTTTGAAAGATTTGTTTTATTATTTAAAATATTGTCATTGTCTTTTATCTTTGTTTAAATGTCTTATTTGCATTAATATTTCCGTATGTACAGACACTGTGTATATTTATGATTATTATGCTTATTATGCTTATTATGATTATGCTTATGATGATGATGATGATGATGATGATGATGATGATGATGATGATGATGATGATGATGATGATGATGATGATGATGATGATGATTATGATGATGATGATGATGATGATGATGATGATGATGATGATGATGATGATGATGATGATGATGATGATGATGATGATGATGATGATGATGATGATGATGATGATGATGATGATGATGATGATGATGATGATGATGATGATGATGATGATGATGATGATGATGATGATGATGATGATGATGATGATGATGATGATGATGATGATGATGATGATGATGATGATGATGATGATGATGATGATGATGATGATGATGATGATGATGATGATGATGATGATGATGATGATGATGATGATGATGATGATGATGATGATGATGATGATGATGATGATGATGATGATGATGATGATGATGATGATGATGATGATGATGATGATGATGATGATGATGATGATGATGATGATGATGATGATGATGATGATGATGATGATGATGATGATGATGATGATGATGATGATGATGATGATGATGATGATGATGATGATGATGATGATGATGATGATGATGATGATGATGATGATGATGATGATGATGATGATGATGATGATGATGATGATGATGATGATGATGATGATGATGATGATGATGATGATGATGATGATGATGATGATGATGATGATGATGATTAGGATTATGATTATTATTTGTATAGTATCTGCCAGTGGTCATACTCTCTATTCACAACAAGTGAGAGATCTGACTAGTTTATGTTACTGACATTTAAATTGGAATGAAGAACTCATGAATGTAAAAGTCACACAGTTCAGAGTGAAATGAAGTTTCTGAAAACAGCTTTCATGATCTGTGTTAAGTAACGGCCTTCAACTGACCCAGCGTTGTGTTTTACATTCTTGCCTGTTAACCAGTGGAACACGCTATGGGAGAACAAAGGCGGCCAGAGAGGTCTGTGGATGTGAATAAACAACATAAACGTGAAAAGCAACTCTGCAGAGTTCACCTTAACCTTTTGACTTTTCAAACCCTTGTCCTCCTGTCTAGATACCTATGTCTATACCTATCAGGTATCTTATCTAAAATGCCCTTTAACCTGTTCAGTGCGAGTGATAAACGGATGTCAGCTGATGGTAGAAGGGGATCTTTTTGGAATTNNNNTCATCTGCTTTAATCTTCTTATCTCTTGTGCAGTGCACAATACACAAATACATAGAGGGCACATATTTGAAAACACACTAGATGCTTTTATATAAATGTTGTGGTATATGTCAGCATCCCACCAGGTCTTTAAACTATGTCAATTTGTCCCAACTTGCTAAGCAGTAATAAAGTGAGTTCTTTATTTGAAATGCCGACAGCAGTCTTGGCACGAGAAGACAGAGGAAGAAAGAATGCCTTTCTTCTGTCTTGCCATGGATTTTATTAGGCACTTCTGAGGTAAAATAAACCACTATTCCGTAACACAAGAAGGTGTTGGGAATCATATTTTAATGCTATTGTTACTAATCTGCAGTATGTTAGGGCATGTTAAACATACTTTGCATAAAAGCAAATTGTGAAAAAATGTATCCTGCCTACTAAAAATATGCCAGCCCGTTATGTTTACTTTACATGGTTTATCCTCACCTGCAGGTAACATTAACAGCCAAAACTTGCCCCAGCCAGTGATAACAACATGACACGTGTCAGTTTTCCTAGAACTAATCTGCCAAATTACTTTTTGTATTCTATAAAATGTAGTTCCATTGTGTATTCATTCTCTGTGTGAGAGCATACATGACCACACAAAGGTGTCTTCTACAAAAGGTCGACCTAATAAAGCTAAATTGTAAAAATGTACACCTTCATAGGTGTACAATTTCAATGACCGGTTCAATGTACTTATAAGCAAACACTGATTAAGTGATTGATGATTGATTTAGGGTTTATTTACATTTATTTACATAAATTTCTATTTATGGTCCATTGCTATACAGTATGCATTATTCCGCACCAATCCAACTGGCTCTCTTTGCGCTAATCTAATCTAATTCAGGTTTACAATGAACTTTAGTGAAAAACACAGACGGTGAAGAATTATGTCCATTCCCTTTTGTCTTGTCTCATTAGTCGTCTTATATTATTATTATTATTATTATTAATACTTGAATTATTATTATTATTATTATTATTATTATTATTATTATTATTATTATTATTATTATTATTATTGATGTTGCATGGACATGTTGATTCTACAGTTTATAGCTGATATGTGTTGCCAAGGTGAGGATGAGAAGGGCAAAAAGGACCGTGCCTTACTGCATAAATTAAGGAGACAAGGCACAATGGGCTATCTTTTCATTCACACCCCATCACCACTGAGGTGTCGGATGGTGACCTTTTAGGCCTATAGTTACTTATTTCTGGGCTTGTCATTACTTGAATCATGATTGCGTCTTAGCTTCGGGGTAGAAGCCACTGTGCTTGACGTGCTAGTATGTTGGCTGCAGTGCTCTTGTTGAGTTGCACAAAACCGACCACATGCCAATCTGGTTTTTAAATAGTGTTAATTGCCGCTTTTCACCCGCCGCTGACAGAAGGACGAACAATTGTGCAAGCCCGGAGATGTTACCACAAACCGAACCTCCGGCTGGATTGTTGGGGGATTATTCATTGCTATGGGATTCAAATGCGCAGGTCTTACTCGGGAGTGTTGATCCAGATGATATCCAGGTGGCAGTAGTAGACGCACTCTTTATCCTTGTAGGAATAACAGGTGCAGCGCTTCGCCCTGGTCTTCGCCTCCGCGGATCCTCCGGAGCCGAGCAGCCTGCTGCTGCCCTGTGGGACACCTCCAGCACCTGCCTGCGATGTGACCGAGTCGTCGGACGTCAACACACCTTGTGGTGGAACACACGCGTGTCAAGAGATAAACCGGAGCAAATGCATAAATACATGAATAAACATAATAATGCCAATTAAATAACCAGAAAAGAAGAGAAGAGAAATTGTGTTGTAAGAGTTGTCACTCGCAAACTTACCTTGTAAGATAATTAACGCCAGTATTTTGAAAAGCATGATTTTCGCGAGGATGGATATTATCCTTGCCATGTCAGATATTCCCAAAAATGATCATTGCCCGAGGAGGATGCTGCGCACTTGGCAAATGAATCTCCCACCTGCATCGAGTGAAAATCCAATAACTAGTTCCATGCGCGGTTCATCTCATACTGTCCAGGCGTCAAAGGGATGGATGAGGGGATGTTTGATCCTCTATGACTTCTTCTCCTGAATCCTACCTGTGATTTTGCACATGGCAGTCAGAGGAGACTGCGGTCTTCTTCGCACAAATTGCTCCGAACAGTTGGACTTTGCTCGTGGAAGTCACTTCTCGATCTGAAAGCACAAACCAATAGGATGCGGGGCATTGGAGAGGACCAGGTACACGCCCTCGCCTTCCTTAGCCCCCCCCCCCCCTTCTTCAGACGCAGCTGCACTGGGCAACGGTGTGTGAGTGTGTGAGTGAGTGAGTGTGTGAATGTAAGTGCACAATGTAATTCTCTTCTTGGCTTAAAACATTGAAACAGATAAAGACGGTAAGCCACGGGCCCTTGGTCCATTATTTACGTTGTAATTGACTGAAATATCATTGTAACTTCACTTACAAACTTTACACAATCAACAATATCAGCATGATTCATCTCCAAATCCCTCCTCTCGGCCTATACCACCTCTTCTGACACTGGAGTCAGCCCTGTTTGTGGCCTTCAATTCTCTCTCCTTTCCATTCGCCCATGACATGTTCTCAGATTTTCCTCCATATTCCATTCACACCTGTTCCCAGTTTCCCTTTCCCAGCCAATGCTTGCTTGATTTTAAAATTCCTTCATTCCACTCAAAAGCTCTGTGCTTCGGACCTCTCTGCTTTTTTGCAGCTACCATCTGTTCTTTAACAGGTCCATTGGGCCAGCCGTGGAACTTCAGCTCATTTATTTCGGTATGAGCTGTATGAACTGAGCTGTCAAACATGGCTGTTGGAAACAGGCCTGTGGTTTGGTGTACAGTGTTCCTCCCTAATGCCTTTGCGTCTTTTCTGTATCAGGTTAGACCTATGATTAAGCAAAGGTTCAAAATCATAACAACATTTTTAGGGTTATGCCTAGCCACTACCCCATTATAAAAGATGTATCCCGAAAACAGTTTAGGCTTAGAAAAGGTCATCCATTCTTGCCAGCCTTGTGGAATTTTGAATGGGATTGTAGGATGAAGGACCTGGAACGTCTTTAAAGTGAGTGAACTGCTTTGCCTGAGCATCGGCTATGGGGAAAAATTCTCCCAGTAGTTCATCCGCTATATACAGTAGAGTTCTGACTCACGGCAGTGGACGCCAGGATTAACGTTGCTTTCAGACAGGCACTTGAAGTCCGGAAATTGTGTGGATGTGTGATGAGGGGTGGTATTTAAACAATCCCTCAAAATTGCTCTGGATATTTTTAACTGCCAGCCCCATAGTAAGATTTTGACCTGGCACCTGGCTGTCTGTAACCTGGGTAAAAGCGTTTTAACATCCGATCTCTACATAACACGCTGTTTGTGCGGGGAAATCAGCAGGTCATGCGGCATGACATAACCGAAGGTGTTTTATTGCTCTGAACAGTGGAATGTTGTTGATTGAGTCAATCACCAAACACCAGTCTTTCTTCACTTGTTCCTTTTTTTTCCTAGGGCCAAACTCTTAGAGGGTCCTATTGACAAATGATGGCTGTAGTTCAGGCCTGGCAGGGCGAGAGGTGGTGTCTAGGTAATGTGAGAAATTACTGCAGACATCAAGCAGCCAGCGAATGATTTGCAAGCAATTAAAATATGCGCGAACCCCCGCCTCTAACAAAAGAGCCGCCACCTCTAATGCCCTTGAGCAAGGCACTAACCCCATCTGCTCCCCGGACGCTCTCAGATGTGCAAATCTATTTCTAATTTTATTTAACATGCCATGAATGGAAAGAAGATGCTTATGATCCAAAGTCTCCCATACTGTTTACCCGTTCCCTCTTTGGATAACATTAAGTGTGCTAAATTTGAGCTCTCTGACTACAAAAACTCCCCAACTGATCTAACTGGCTCTCCATGCCCTCTGGTTCATTCCAAAATTCCCCCAAGGAATTTTTCGTGCCATAGCCCTCTGGCACAATCGTCAGCCTGGGAAAAAGGAGAGGATTCCAGACAAATGAAGACCATATTTGTTGTCTTCTAACCTGAGTTGTGTAGATAGAATGCTGTGTCAGAACATTAACTGCATGGGATTTAGTGGACACAAAATACCTGCATGCTTACAATGTATAATTTAGTTTTTTTTTTCTGACAAGGACCTCTCAGAATGCTGTGTCAGAATGTTAACTGCATGGGATTAAGTGGTCACATAATACCTGCATGCTTACAAGGTATCATTTAGTGCTTTTCTGAGAAGGACCTTTCACACACTGGTCTGATGTTGCAGTGTCAGTTTGTGTGATCACGAATGCTTATTTATACTTATAATGCAGTCAGCAGTGTAAATGTACACTGCAGAACAATTTTCTTCACTTTTGGCCAATGGCTGTAATAAATAAGGATGTATGTAAACTTATTAGTTTAGGCAGTATTAATTAGATCTATCTCCCCTAATTTAAATGGTGTTCAGTGGGATTACCAGCATATAGAAATCAGCATTAACCTACCAAAACTCCCCAAATTCCGGTGTTTCATATTCACCAGAATAATTCTACTGAATTATTATTATAATTTTTTTCACTTTACTGTTTCATCGATTTGTCTTTCTGATATATTCCTAATTCTCCTAATTTGGCTAACATAATATATAATGTATGCTCACTTTGTGCCGGTAAATTGTTGCCTGCCCTTGTTACCAGAGAAATGCTCATTGTAAGACATCTAATGATTAACTGTCAAAAACATAGAGTTTTACTTGTTTTTCTTGGCCTCTTCTTGTGCTTTAAAAAAAGGAATTTTCGATGTACAAAGTCTGGGGCTTGCAGTTTCATTACGCCTTCAGTGCTGCAAAGCGACTAAAGCAGGGATTGTAGAAATAATAAACAGACGACAGTACCATGGCAGAGGCTGCTGATATCTATGTTGTAAGAGAGAAAAAAAATGATGTAATCCTATGGGGGGGATCCAGACGACTGAAAAATATAATGTTTTATTACGTTTTAAATATGAGGTAGTGTGTGGATGGTCTTCCTGGATAAGGGGAACTCTCTGAGAAAGTGTGTGCTTGTGTTGGCCTGGAGGTGTGCTGTGTGAGTCAGACCAGCTGCCATCTTATTATCATAAATCAAATCTCGTCAAATACTCAGCCCTGCCCATTTTTACTCTGCCCAATGATGGTCTCTGCGACCAGTTAGTTACAGGTAGCTAAGTTGAAAGGTGATTCAGGTTGACTCAGTCAACAAAACAAAAATAACACTTTCAGTGATGCAGGTTGAGTAGTTACACAATGACTACATTAACTGCATTTGGCCTCATAACCTCATAACAAGCCTAAACCAACAGATACAACATACTCCTTCAAACGCTTACCTTTTCAATGGTAAAATGCTAAATACCCTTTATTCTTATATTGTATGACTGAATTTAATTGCTTTGTGTGTGTTTTCTTTTTATCTTTGTTATTACTGCTGCACAACCAATTGCCGTTCTTGGGACAAAACTTGACTTAACTTGATCCATCACTTCACTCCAGGCTGTTCTTTCGTAATTTTCTTGTCATGGTAAATCACTGCGCGCAATCACTTTGCCATTTGTCCCTCAGGCATCTTTTGTCATTGAAAATCATACCAAAAGGTTTAGTATTTGCAGCATGTTCCAAAAAACAGGGACTGTTTTCGTGTTTTCAGAGTTATGCGCATAATGTGTATTATTGACATTTGTCATGAAAAAATAACATACTAAATACTTGATTAAACCATGTAGATGATCTATTCAGCCCTAAGTCAGAATATAACAATGAATACTGTAATAATTAATACTGATTTAATACTGAAAGGCAAATCCTGAATACTACAAATAAAGGTAATAAATGAACAATTGCAGTAGTGACAACATCCTGCTCAAGGTTTTGGCGCCACAAGGTGGTGAATATAATAATGTAAAGTTAAGGCTTGATAATGAATGCAAGAAATATATGTATACTAATCCGAGTGATATACATTTAAAACAAATAACCATTCACATGTGATTATATATATGTCATATATTGTATAGTGTGTTATTTCCCTGCAGTTGACGCTTTGTTATAATCAGATTTCGTGTCTCTATATCATCAATATCAATGAAGGTGGTCCAGATAACAGAACAATCCCTTGCCGAAGAATGAATAAGAAATTCAAAAGCAGATCTGAATTTTCACGCTTGCTTTGTGGGAAATGGGTCGAAGGCTTCGCTACGGAAACAACACTAGGACACATCTCCTCCGACAGTCGGTTGCCATGGGAACGGCTGTTGTCAAACACTCCGCGTCCGCCGTGCCGTCGCTGAGGTTCGTGTTTGTATCTCGCACTTTACACGGTGTGTGCATCCATGTCAAAGAGTAAGGTAAGAAGTAAAAAGCTGTGCTCACAGTTGTTAGGTCGCCTGCCTGCTCTTATTAAGCACCACCCCACTACCTTGTAAAACAAATAAGCAAATCATAGGATGTTGGGTTTATGGTTTTAGGTGTGAAGGTATTATGATGGAACTAACCAGGAAGTTAGAGAAGTAGGCAAAAGGATCACTAGTTTGCAGTTCAGCTGTACATCAAAAATGTCCTCACCCTTTTTAATAGTGATCGTAATAGCAAGGACGTTTGCTTCAGATCACTGGGATTTAAAGCTTGGTTTGCTTCTGTTACCTTTGCAGACACCAGGATGCAAAGGTTCATATGACTGTGGCAAAAACGCGGAGTGGTGGGTGTTGTTTTTAGTTTGCTGTACAACGTTATTCGCAAATACTGGTCAATCTGAGGTGTATGTAATGTGTCCTCAGGGAGGGAAGAAGTTGTGTGCGTTACAAATGTGCACTCCTCAACACCATACAGAATGTCCTGCACCAAAGACCCGGCTGGGTTGAGGTCAAAGAGTGAGCATGGTTGTCTGTTCCTTAGCACACCAGCATCCTTATCGTAAAATTGACCAGCGTGTATAGATACTGTATATATAATGGAAATGTAATCTTTCCTCCACAGTGATCGAGAGTGGGATTTCAACTGGTGTGATGTCGGCTGGCTCAGGGAGAATTTTGATCATTCATACTTGGAGGAACATGTGAGGATAAACCATTTTCGCAACCATTATGAGGTGAGGAAATGTGACACTTTATTTTATTTGTAAGAGACAAATATGCTTTAAATCAATCTGGTTTTTATTTCAATCTTTCTTTGCTTTTTATTAAAGCTGACTCGCAAAAATCTCATGGTGAAAAACCTGAAAAGATACAGAAAAAACCTTGAGAGAGATACGGGCCATGTGGAGGCATCCAAATGTGATTTTTTCCCCTGCACCTTTGCACTGCCCAGCGAGTACCATCTCTTTGTAGAGGAGTTCAAACGGAGCCCTGGCAGCACCTGGATAATGAAGCCGGTTAGCAAAATCACCCTCAAGATTGAATCCAGTGCAAATGATATTTATTAATAAAAATAATACTGTATTTCAGTGTATAGATGACCCAAGAAACCTTGTCAAGTTGGTACCAAACTGAATAAACTGGTTTGTTTATTTAGGTAGCGAAATCGCAAGGTAAAGGCATTTTCCTGTTCAGGAAACTGAAAGACATAATGGATTGGAAGAAGGTAACATTTACTGATTTTATCATAAATTAAATGAACTGAAGACAGATATACACACACACACACACACACACACACACACACACACACACATTCATGTTCTGACTCATGATACTTCTGTGCTCACATAGGATGGCACCCGGTCAGAAGAACAGAAGGATGCAGCTCAAGTGGAAAGCTATGTGGCACAACGTTACATAGAGAACCCTTATCTAATTAATGGTGGTTAAAAAAAGTCAATTTTATTGTAAATCGCACTTTAAATAACTATCCGGTGTTCTAAAGGGGAGGAACTGGATACCAGAGTTCTATTATTGAACATTTTATTATTATTATCTTGTCTCACTACTTTTTATGTTCTTTGTCCTCACAGGCAGGAAATTTGATCTGAGGGTCTACGTTATGGTCACATCCGTATGTCGTGAACCTTGCAAATAACAATATTTTAGACTAAATATGAGTTTTTCTACATGCATCAATCGGTCTGTGTACTTTGTGTGTGTGTTTCAGTATGTTCCCTTGAAGGCCTGGCTGTATCGTGATGGCTTTGCCCGCTTCTCAACCACCCGCTTCTCCCTGAGCAGTATTGATGACAAGTGTATCCCATTTTTTCAGGGTCATGGCATTTTGTCACCACCATTCACACCGGACGTTGTGACATCTATGTGCTAATTAAGTTCCAAGTTTTTTGTGCCAACATTTCTTTTAACAAGTTGAGTTTAGATATGCACCTCACCAATGTGGCTGTACAAAAAACAGCACCAGACTATGATCCAGAGAAGGTGTGTGATTTAAGAACCTAAAATAATAGGGGATAACAGATTTTTATATTTCTGTAACTTTTTTTTCCCCTTTATCTAATTTTATCTGTCATTTTTTGCTGCACTGTTTATCCATATTTTGAATAGGGATGCAAATGGCAGATGCAGCAACTTCGAAGATACCTGACTGCAAAACATGGCAGAGAGATCGTAGAGACCCTGTTTAAAGAGATGGATAACATCTTTGTCCGGAGCCTCCAGAGTGTACAAAAGGTCATTATAAATGACAAACACTGCTTTGAGCTCTATGGGTACGACGTTCTCCTCGATCAGAACCTCAAACCGTAAGTGCTCACATATTTTCACTTGCAAGCATGCATGCCCACAAATAAGCACAGAAAAAAAACATGCACAGACAAGCACATATGGTGCAAGTTTGACTTGCAATCATGCACAAGTCAAAACAAAGCAGTAAATCTGCCAGTGTTACAAGCTAGAAACATAACTCTTATAACTTACAGGTGTGCAATGAATATTTGCCCAGCGCGCCGAATAATGACAGTGTCTGTCTCTTGTTCAAATACTGTGACATTCATTTCCTTATGTGTTTAAGCTGTCACTGAAGTATGTGACTGAAGCAGGATAACACACACATAGTCTATAAATAAAGCTAATTTAATATGGTTCATTTGTGTCTGTCATTCAGTTAGTGTGCATGCAGTAGCTGTGAGGAGCAGTGGGATGTTTTGTAAGAGTCTGAAACACAAAGGACAAGGTTATAATCTTATCAGTATTTGCATTGCTTAAGAGGTCTGACCTAAATATAGCCTAGGCATCATATGAACTTAACAAGGGGGTTATGGGAGGAGCTCAACCCAGATATGACCGCAAGCCATCACCGTGCTGTTCGCCACTTCTCAGTCATCAGTGTTATGCTGGCTCAAGAGGCTGTGCAAATGTTTTTGCTGAGATTCATCCCCCGCCGTCTCTTCGCAGGTGGTTAATTGAGGTGAATGCCTCTCCGTCACACACGGCAAGTAGTCCAGAGGATTACGAAATGAAGTGCAGACTGCTGGAAGACACTCTACATGTTGTTGATATGGAGGGAAGGTAAAGGCTCATCATTTGTTTAACTTTCAAACGGCAGGGAGCAAGGTGAGGGATTTCTCTACTCTCTGTAGATATTAAACATTTCCTGGAACTCAGTAACATCAAGCATATTTTCTGGCATTGGAAAGTTGAGAGCAAGAACAACCTTTGAGAGAAAAACAGCGTTCCTCACATCACAACTTTGGATTGAACGTGGATTTCTCCACAACCGGTAAAAAGAATGAGATCCGGTTCTTTCCTCCTGCCACACCGCTGCTGAGTTGCATTAACTGCTTTTTCTCATTAGGCTTACAGGAAAGGAGAAAAGAGTGGGGGGCTACGATCTAATGTGGAACGATGGGCCTGTCTATAAAGAGGACGTCAACCTCGAAACGTTTGGGAGTTCATGTTTCACAGCCAACACACACTTAGGTAAGTGAACTGTCCTGCTAAAGCACAGTATTCAAGCAATGCACCCCATTTTTGAAAGAGAGTAAAAACTGCAGATTTTTATTGTATTTGATTATGCGGTTATGCATTATAATCACTAGTATTACTCATGACTGCAAATATATACTTAATCTCTGTTGCAGGGTGTGTGAATGACAGAGAGAAGCAGCTGCGCCAGCTGCTAAAACCATTTCCTGGCCACAGGAAGATGCAATCCCACTAATTATTAATGATCAAATCATGTATTTGTATGGTATGCAAGACTATCATCGTGGTGGAATCTAGCTTTGTGTGTTTGGGAATAGACAGGCACAATAAATGGGATGGAAACCATGCAACGCATTCACTGCAGAGTTTAGAAGAAAAAAAAAAACTACATTCACATGATTCAATGACTTAAGGCCTAGGTCTGTTTGGGATTTTAGCATCGTGCCAGTAGACAGTAATCAGGAGTCCGACAATGACCAACTGATGATGCCTTTTGTGTGCAAAACATTTATTTATATGCCTTACAAATACTTGCATTCAACATTGAGAAAATACATACCACAATCTTTCTGCGTGCGTGTCAATGAAATGTATACATTAATAATAACCCTTATCGAGGGTGTTGATACTTAACATGGATATTAACTAAATAAGTGCAATCTGAATATATATCATATACAATGACGAAATGTTTGTTTGAATCATTTGCACATGGTAAGTCACAAGGAACACATAAGACACCAACGTAAACAGAGGGATCTAAAGACTTCAAGTGTTAGTACAGCCCAAAAGTTATGATGAGTTGAAATTTACCATCTTGCTGAATATCATTTTCTTTTTGGGCATGAGTATGTAAACATAATAATAACACTTTTCATAAATATAACTATGGTATATAAAATTTGGAAAAATATGCATTTACATTCGTAGCAAACATTACGCCATCTTCTTCACTGATATAAAGAGCACAGCTCTATGCAAAATACAATTCATTATCATAGACTACAATTCAAGCTGTTCAAACATGAAAAGCCCTTGTAACAAAAAAAAAAAAAGTGAAACCATCGTACAAATATATCTGAAACAAATCGCATGACTGCAGTACACCACACTTGTGGTGCCTCTTTCCCTTCAGCCAATGATGCTTTCACTGAATATACGTCTTAAAACATGAAGCACCAAAGAAAAGATAAAAAGCAACACCAAGTAAAGTAAGACCATTGAAAACAAATACATTCCAACATCGAAAACTCCCACTAGTAGCGGCTACCCGACGATTCAAATGTAATGACCTGTGTGAAACGTCACTATGGATTATTTATGCTGAAAGCTTTCCAAGTGCACAGATGCTTATTATATGCCTATTTCAACATTAGCAGTACTACTATGTGACTGCAGTGCAACATAGTTTAGTTCACATGAAGGTTACATGAAGGTTGTCTGTCTTAGGAGTGTTGAGGGTCATAATGAACCTAAAAGTTTGTATTTATTCGAACATTTTGAGTGAAATGCAGTGAGTTGAACTCTATTCTAGTGTCATATGTATCTTTATTCTAGCAATGCATACCTCTAATAGTTCTGACCTTGTGAAAGCTGTACACCACTGACTAATTTGGACGGCTGTACAACAGTTACGACATGTAAGTGTTACAGAGATTACACAGAAAGCAAGCATGATTTCAGGCTCCTGTACCAGGTAACCACTGGCTAAAGTGATATAGTGAAGCTCACTAGGGGTTACTTTGCAACAAAGTGCACATTTTTAGTTTTAAGCGGTGCTTTGGAGATTGACTGTGGCTCTTTTGCAGCTCTTTTAATGGAAGTTTTAGGGGCCTGACCTCCTGCCTCTGTTTTCTGCCATTCCTTGTCTACTCTCTTAGAGGTGATGACCTCTCTCTTACTTACTCGTTTCTCTGCACTGGCTGCTTTAACGTCACCAGGCTCCTTTTTAACGTCTGTCTCCGAATTAGCTCTGACTCGGCTTTTCCTAGTCTGACCTCGACAGTTTAGGTTAGTCCTGAATTCCTGGGGTTGCTTTCTGGCATTTCCTGCAGCCTGCATGTGCCTGAGATGACTCCGTCCAGCTGAGGGGCTCACTGGGGTCTGCGCAGAGGTCTGACCCCCTCCTCCGCCCCCGCCTTGTCCCACCGGGCTCCGTCCATCCGTGGAAGGTGCCCGGGTCTCGCTGCTGCTCCGCTTTGCTGGCGCCCCGGGCCTGGCTCTCCGCTCAAGCAAAGGGCTGAGCCGCGAGTGGCGCTGGTAGGCATAAGCTGAGCAGCTTCCGTTGCACATGGGATAGCGGATGTGACAGTGAGGGCAAACTGGAAAGCGGGAGAGCTGGTGCCGAGTAGAGGCCGGAGATGGGAGGTTGTTTAAAGGTGTGAATGGGAAGGCTCGCTGACTGGGCCGCAGCCCTTTAGGGGAGTTGAGTCGAGAGGGTGGCGCTGTGTGAGGCCTGGCTGTGTGAGCTGTGCTGGCAGAGGGGAAGCCCTGTGGCCTCGGACGGCTCCCCGGTGGACGACTCATCTCCGCTTGCACCGTCTGGATCTGGAGCCACTCCAGCTGCAGCAGCCTCTCCAGATACTTCTCCATGGTCCCCACAGGTTTGGGCCGGGGGGCGCCACGGCCCTCTGTATAGAGAAATACAGCCAGCTGTCTCAGGCTCCAGCTGTTGAATGGAGGAGGCAGAAAGTCTGGGTAACTGTAGCTGGGTTTTTCACTCTCATCCTCATCAGCCGCCGTCCCATGGGGCCCTGGGATGTCCGGGGGGAAATCATTGCTGTTGAAGACCTCCGCCCGCAGGTTGAGGTGAGGTGGGGTACAGGGGGTACAGGGAGAAGGCAGTACAGGCAGCCTCTCGGAGTCAGACAGATCACTGGCACTGTCGGTGTCTTCGTCCTTCTGGTTGTAGTGCCGCTGTAGTGCCTCTGGGGTGGGGACCGGGGAGTGCGTTAGTGGGTGTGATGGCATGTGTCGTAGCCCCGATATTGGCGAGAGAGGCAGGGACAGGGCTCGCCGGTTTTTCCCTATGCCCACGCGGTTTGGCGGTAGCTCAATGCCGCATTGTGACATTCGCTGATTTTCTTGTTTCTCCTCTTTCTTGTGCACGGACGAGTGTTTGCGGAGTTGAGGTCTCAGATCTCCTTCTTCGGGGCTGTACAGAGACAAAAAAATTGAAGGAAAGCCAGTTGAGGAATCGGGTTTTGCTTTACATTGAGCAATAAGTTCGAAGGCACATTTCTAAACACACCTGGAGAGTTTGCTTGTATTCCGTGTAGTCCCAGATTTGACCCTTCCACCCTTTGACTGTGCACCCTGCATAAGAATCAGCGCAGAGATGGTTAGAGATTTGAGTTATGTGAGCAATATAATGCACGAAGTCTTGGCCATTCACTTGCCTTCGGCCCTGTAGTCACCGTGTCCTTATCCTGACCCGGCCCTGGGAGACCATTTTTCATTTGACCCACTGCCTTCTTCATCTTGTTAGCTTTCTTTGAACTGTGGAAACATGATAATCAGGCTCATGTGTCTCAGACCAAACCCGTCTGGTGCAATGTTACCGAAAAGGCGTGTGTCGAAGTGAGCAAACCTGGTTCCCGTGCCGCCATTTTCAGTGTTTTTAACTCGTATCTTCTCTTTGGAGACGACGCGCTTCAGTGTCGTGGATGCTGTGCGTTCCTGCATGACGGGGCCCATGGCGTAGGTCGCCAGGTGGGATGTCGTTGTTGAGTCCAGCACAGTCAAACTGCCCGGTGGCTAGAGAAACCAGCCGACATCTCGGATCAGATACTGTGTCCAGAGAATCAGGCTAAATGCATCAGTTTTCTCAAAGGTGGTGCAATGCATCATGCGCAGATATCGAGGGTCGGTCCTCCGCGGCAGCCTTCAACTCGTACTAAAATGAGTCTTCACGCAGCTTCCCTTTTCTCAGTAACGAGCGACAAGCTCACCGGGGTCTTTACAGCATGCGCGTCTCTTTTTCGACTGTCATCTCTCTCGCGATTTAAAAATGCAGGGCGATCAAATGACGCAGAGGCTTCGCTTGGCTCGCAGTGCCAGTCACATAGGTTTGTTTACCTTCTGCTGACGGGCTCGCGGCTTGTGTGAAGCGATCGTGAGAGGTGCATCGTGGGACTTGAAGTACAGTAGCAGTGCCAGCGGCGCTCTTCGCAGGAATGATGCCGACGCTCCGACAGGAGTTCTCTCGCGGCAGGGAAACAACGCGATACAGATACAAAAAATAAATAAAATAATAAATCCTTTCCTTTCACCCTTTGCCTACAGGCAAGACTGAACAATAACGGGCACGCGCGTAACAGCGCGCCTTGGACCACTCTGTCTCCCATGCGCCGACGGTGACACTGTGGTGGAGCGTTTGCAGCTTCCTGTTAGCTGCGCGCATGCGAGTCGATCTCCGTCAGCTTCGGCGGACGGACGCGTTTGTGCGTGTGTGAGTGACACACATTGCATTACGAGTACATGCGGGAGCGGACGAGCCGCGACGCGCGGCCTGCGCTTTCTCGCGCGGAGTGGTGAGATGACGACAGCGTGTTATTTGTTATTCAGGCTCGCGTTGCTAATGCTTTACGTGGGTGGCAGAGGGAACGCGCCGTATGCCCTCTTGCACGTAGGCCCGGAGCACACGCCCACTCTCTGGCCTGCAAACGCTGGCTCTGTCTCGTCGGATTTACAGTGACGAAGTCGCTGCTGTGTCCGATCTGCAGCTCACCCTGACGCAGCAGTTGGTCAACTCCGAACAGTTCCCCAAACGTTCAGCTATGCCTCTGATAACATGGCGTTTTGGGGGAGGAAAGGCACCTCGTATCAATAAATAGTGCCTGATTGCAATCTTTATTGGTGAGCAGGACAACAGTGCGTATAGAACATGGATAAAGGCTGGTTTATAGGCCACAAGAGGGTCCCCTCTGCACAATCTGAACAGCAGATAGCAGCCAGCCTTTGCAGCAACGTCTCAAGGCCCAGCATGACCATCAACTTGACTGACATGCTTCGAGCTGATAGACCTGATGAAGCAAAGAAGCCAATTCCAATCCGGCCTCCGAGACCCAGAGTTTCTCTGCTGGGTGATCAGCAGTTCCAACGCAGTCCCCCCTGTGAACCCGCGCCGAAACCCATCATCCGACAGCGGTCACGCTCTCTGCCTTCCACCCCAGAGAGGAAGAAACAATGCCGAAATGTTGGCGTGCGGTTTGTTGACTCTTTGGGGCTCGACCTGGAAGACATCAAACTTTTCCGATCCGGAGAGGATCCATTTGTGCCACATCATGTGACCTGTAGATTGTTGATGGGTGCAGAGTTGGCCGACGGGAAGCATCTGGAGATTTCCTTGCCATACATGAAGCCGTTTTTTGCAGAGCAACCCGGCGACCAGCCAGGATTCCTGCATCGTCTCAGCGAGCAGAAAGTGTGTCTGGAGAGGGTCTTGTGTTTTGAACTTGGTGTCATTGGCATTACCCAGGTCATCAATTTGGACTTTGAGAAAAATGTCACCGCTCGTTACTCCTTTACAGAGTGGAAAAGCTGCGCAGAAACGAAGGCCTCATGGGTGTCCAGCCTCGCCAAGACCTGGGAAGGAGGAGGAGGGCAGCTCACTTGTGATACTTTTCGTTTCAACCTGCCTGTTCCTCCATTCCTGCAGCCAGGGGCAGTGTTGGAGTTTGCCATTCAATACACAGTTTGCGGGAATGAATACTGGGACAACAACAATGGCAGGAATTATAAGTTAGTTTGCCATAACTACAAGCTCACCGTGCCCAAAGAATGCGAGGATAGCATGGTGCACTTCATTTAAGATGCCCACTGAAGAAACTTATTCGAAGCACTTTATGACTGTTGCTAGCCAGGCCAGTGAAACATTTTAATTATGTAATTATGCTAATGATAAAAGAACATGTATTTGAATCAAGTTAAATTCAAGATTTTCTGTTAACCAACTCTGGCTGAGTGAAATTAACCCACACGAGTGCACTATCACCTAATGCCAGCTTTCTTGACACTGTTGTACTTTTGTGATTTCTTTGTTAGTCCACTGTATTTGACTTTCATATTTCAATCAAAGTAGTATTTTAATGTGGGGATATCCAGAGCCAATTATTTTACATAGACAATCGTTTTATACAATACAGATATTTGGTCTGCTGAACCATTGTGCTCTCTATCAAGTTTATTTTTGAGTCTAACCTTGTCAAACCAAATGTGTAAACCATGCAATAGATATGATTTAAATGCCTTTGAATGCTTAAGTTGTTTAAAAATAAAGCACAATTGCACCTGATGTTTAGCTTTTATAGTAAGTATTATTTGTGTAGTAGTATTAACCATACTCGTACTAAACACTCCTAGTTTCATGGCTTCAGTGACTTTTCCCCTCCAGGTAAAGTTTGTATCTTTAAAATGTGTCTGAATGAGTTGTCCTGTGTCCCGGGACAGAAACCACTTGAAAACTCACACCTGAGAATAAGAAACATCAGCCACCCTTTTAATATGAACAAAGATTCATATAGAAATGTGCTTAAATATGTGGATTGATGCACCTGGTGATGATCTTGTGTTTGTGAATGAAGTCTTTAGAGTGAGCCCACTGGAAATACGTCTATTAAAAAAAAAAAAAAAAAACACACTTAAAGATTAGGGATTTTTTTAGTTTTGTATTCACTTCTCTACATGTCAAATTTATTTATTCTTCTTGTTAAGAAAAGCAACTCAGTCTGTTCTCAAAAATGTTTGTTCATTATTTAAGGTCTATTTCAGCAGCTGATTTTTGAATTTCACAATTTACTAGATTTAGAGAAATTAGCTAAATTGGATTGTTTCTCAACAATCTGGAATTGTTATTAGTCTATGGTTAACTTGAGAGCATTTAATTGTCGGCACGTCTTTGGAGTGCAAGAACACGAACTATAGCAGGCATCAGGTGCAGGATAAGGGGACAGGAGCTTGAGCAGAAACCTGGAGCCGCGCTTACAGCAGGGATCAGGGATCAGGTGCAGGATTTGGAATCAGGAGCTGGAGCAGGCTTTGGGATCTGGAGCGTAAGTGGTTGGGGCTGGTCCTGGATGCGCGGGGGCTGCACTGCGCATGCGTGATCCCCGTTGGGATTTCGCGCGTTTCCAACCGAAGAACTGTCAAAAAACAAAACAATATATGATGTGATTTTCCTGAGCGATTTGTCCCCACACGGTAAGTAACACAAGAGAAACCATTTTGTTATACCGTTTTTTTGCTCAGAGGCCACTGACGTCGCGGCTAAACTAAGCGTTGGAGTTCATTTTGGCATTATCACTGGTTTTCACAAGCTAACCCTCTGACCAGCATTCAATAGGATGTTGGACTTGAGTTAGCCAGCAGTATGTACGCTTATGTCAGACAGGGACGTTTCAAGACACTCCAGGCAAAAACGAATAAAAAAAAACGAAGCTTTTGACAGCGCGCAAGTACCCATGGGGCCCTCTATAAGGGGGTTCCTGAACGTGTCATTGCAGTGCCCCCTCATGGCAAGTCATTTAAGGGGCTTTCGGGTTGTTGTGGCTGTGGACCAATGTCGACAGCCTTCTTTTGGGGCCCCCTTCTAGCTCGGCTTCCTAGTTTGCCTGCCCCATTGTGACGCCTCTAATGTCAGAGTATTTATTCAACCCATCCATATGGAGCACATGTAACGCATTTTAGCAGTTAGCTAGTAAATATAGACCTCTCATTAATGTTCACAAAATCTACCTTATTTAAACTATCAATGTAATGTTGAACTGCTGCTGTTCCAGTGTGTCTGATTTGTTATACAACTGATGTTATATGTGCCTAGTGTACCTATAAAGTTGAATATGGTTTAAATGTATTTTGTTATTAGAGAGCTCTTATACATTTACACAATACTAACTGTGCTAGGGGTTCTTTGGGGAAATCGTCCGGTTAATTGGAGTTTTCCTTTCCAGTCTTTCGAAGACAACAGAGGCCAAGAGGCAGTGAAGCCATTGTTCTCAAAAAAGAATGGCAGCAGGTCAAAATACACAGGTGAATTTTGCATTACTGAGCCTATTACATTACTAGTAGACGTCATCTTAAATGTTTGGGTGAGTGCTGGAGCTGTGAAAGCTAGCCTTTTAAAATTAACCCTTTACCCTGTGCAGTTGGAGAAAGTCATCGATGAGGTGTTAAAGAGTGGGGATGTACACGCACTGGGTGTATACTTGCAAGGGGACTTAAATAAAGGGACCCCCTTAAGATGCTCCCAACAGTTCCTCAACAAATTGGATAAACTTGTCCAAAAGGTAAGATTTGGATCAGCCCACTTACCATCATGCCATGGCATTCTTTTGTTTGTAGGTCTAATGAAACAATGTTTGCATTGCTTATTTAGTGCTTGGATCAACAAGATTCCAAATCAGCAAGATTGGGTCTCGCCATCATCCACAAATGTGGGGTAAATCTGAAACTCCCTGGCCGTGGCCAAGGGCTGTCGGGAATAATAGGTCAAGGACTTGTCAATAAGATAAGTATACATGAAATACTTTTGGGGACAAAGTGTGTGAGCGCTTTATAAAAACATGTAGTAATTTGTTGAGTGAATCTTGTTTTATGCACATGATGCAGTGGTTTGAGAAATGCAGGCAGCTGTGGATCCAGCGTGGCCCGCAGTTTGATGAGGCCTTGCTTAACCTTTCTGAGGACTTCTTTGATGCCCTAATGGTTGTTCATGAAGAATCCATAGATGGTATGGTTGACTATTTTATATTTGTATTCAATGTATGTGTTTCATATTTGAGGGCGCTGTTTGATCAGATGTTCAACAATGAATCCATGTTGTTTTGAGATAACTCCTTTTAAGTGAAAGATAATGATATTTTAGTATATTATATACATATACTTTATTATGGTAAACACTATAATAGTTCACAGTACTATTCCCTGTAATACTTTATGTTGTTTGCAGGAACATACAAAATCACAGAGTCTTTCTTGTATCCTGTTGGTCAGTTGGGAATTGACCTCAGGATCGAAATCCTGATCCGGAGAGAGGTCTGAAATAGTCAAGAGTATCATTTAAACAATTATGAATTAATATGTGTTGTTTGTTGAAAAATTAACTAAGTAATATTTTCAAACAGGCAATTCGTAAATTTAATCTGATTCTGGACAAAATTCCAGGGGAGCTGAAGAAAAAGAGGAATATCCTCACATCACAGGAGGCCTCTTATATCATGTAAGCCTTGGCAGTTTACTCAAAACCAAGTTAAGTATTATTTATTTATAAAAAATATTCATATACTAAATGTTTGCTTGTTTGTCACATTTCTGCAGGATCAAGCTGGCTGATCAGATGTTGGACTGTGGTGGTAAGTGTTTAATGAATGGCACAATATCAATATGTATTCCTTGCACATATACCTAACTTTATGTATTATCACCACCATCATCATTCAGCCCTTAAAAATAAATGTTGTAAATAAAATCTTGTGTCGGTTAAAAAAGTCATGTTTTGGTGATAAAAATAAGATATGTAGCAGAAAGCGTTTTTGGCACCAAATCTCTTTGCATATTTGGCATTGAGGTCATCGGAAAGTAAATCAAGTAATCAAGAATTATTAAGTGTTATTATTATTTTAAAGTTACCCTCCCAACCCTTTATAAAATACTGTCTGTTTGTGTCAGATTATGATTTGCAGACTGCCCTGATGGAGGCATTGTGCAGAATGGCTAGTCCCATACAGAGGAAGAATCTGGCACATCAATTGTTCAGCATGGAGCATGTGGCCAGTGCCTTTTCGAAGATTCTTGATTCTGAGTTTGAGACGGTAAATCAAAGCAATTTATTTAAGCTGCACGTTTTGCATGAGTTTAACGGTTTGTTGGAGAAACATTACAACGGACTACAAGAGTTAAACTATCATAAATGTTTGTTTTTAGGATTGTCGGAAGTTTCTGAACTTAGTAAATGGTATGCAAGGAGACAGGAGAAGGTACTAGAATACTGGAGTTCATTGCTTTCCCAGAAGTGACATGTAGTATTTTAATGTAGCTGTTAATTCACACTTTTGACTCTAGCAAAGTTTCTCAAAGTATAGCCAGAAAAGAAGAAAGATGTACACAACTGACTATGAGTGCTCTTTTTTTTTACTATAGGGTGTATTCCTACCCTTGTTTGGAAGTGTATCTGGACAGGTACAAGGTCAGTATATAAAGGATGTCATAGGGCCAAGAACAGTTTATATGTGTTTAATCTGACAGCAAAATCTAATTAATTGAAACATGTAAAGTGGAATGTTACAATTGTCTTCCTAAGTGTAGTAATCGCTGTGTTGAAAAAGTTGTGCTGTGTCTTCAGCTGCTGATGCCCCCTGATGAGAAGCTGGAGGAATTCTGGATTGACTTCAACCTTGGTAGTCACAGCATCTCCTTTTACTTTTCCTTGTCTGATGAGGAGGGACAGGTACTACAAGATTATAAGTCAGTTTGAAAAGTGCCATATAATTAATAGCTATATGTACATAATCATCTGTTGCCGCCTAACATACCGGGATTTCCCTTTAATATAGGATGGCAAGTGGGAAACGATATGCATCCACGAGAATGAAGTTCAAAGCTACACCGTTACAGGTATTCAAAGCTTCTAGCTGCATATTTCATCCAAACAGACAGTATAAGTATAGTTTTTGTGGTGTATTCAAGTGTATGTATGTCTTAGTAGATTTATTATGTCTTGAAAGGCAAGAAGAGATTGATTTATGTGTAGCTGACCAGATATATATTTTAGGTATTGGCTCGTGTGTGTACAAGAAGGATAAGTGTATAATACCGTGAGTTCTTTTTTATCCACAGAAGAGGGCAAGAGGAAAGTCCTGGAGTTAAAACTGTCGGAGGGGGTGGTTGTGGGTGTGGTTGAAGGATCCAATCTTACTGTCGACTTCAACTCCTCCCTGGAAGTCCTGGAGGCTGCTCGTAGTGTCTATGGTCACAGCAAATACAAAGTAGGCAATGGCTTTCTCAGTCTTTCCTTGTTGGTCACTGTACCAGTAGGAATGTTTATTGTGGCGCTCTCTTGACACCAAAATACATAACTAATGAAAGTTAGAAAAAATAATGATATTGAGAAGAAATCTGCATCCTGGCGAGAAAAAAAGTTTTGACACTCAATACAGTTGCATCATTTCACTGTGATGTATACATTTCCTATAAAGACCACAGTGTTCTTGCTTTTGCTTCAAGCACAGCCTTTTATTTTTTCAAATAAATGATTTTTATTCACCATTGTCTCTTCAGGGCTTTATAAAGAAGAGAGGCACATCCGTGGTGAAGACGACAGTTAAAATCATAATGGAAGAGAACAGCTCCCAGGTATGCAATAGTTTGTTAACATAATTATGTCAGTTAATAGCTGTGATGATTAATGTGGTCATCACAAATGCCAAATACATAAAGCAGTGATGGTTAGGGTGGGTGCTTATTCATGCAATAGGACTATGTAATGTTTTAGATGGGCTGCCATCAAATTGTCTGAATGAAGTGATAACTTGTAAATGTTGACATATTGAATGTGATCATTATTTTATCAGAAGGGGTTTTAATTTATGAGAATTAATGTAAGATATATATTTCTATGTTTGTCCTGCATGCTATTCTCACATAGGTTGTTCCAGAGAGCCAGGTCTCCCTTGTTGAAAGTGAGAAAACCACAGCACCATGTATTGTACCTGCACCAGCCGCACCAGTACAGGTAAAAGAGCATTTGCATTGTATATTAAAACAGATCCTATGTAGCACTTAATTGATTTATGCATAAGCAGGGCATATAGAGTAGGTTTTAAAATAACAAAAGACTTTTTCAGAAAATATATAGTAAGTCACAAGTATATTGTAAACTTTGTTTACAATAGTGTTTGATAGAGAGAATATTAAGGACAGATAACAGTGATTTACATTTCAAACCCATTCATTTTATTGACTGCACTTCAGGTGATAAAACAAAATGAATTCAGTAGTTATCCCAAAGGGCCAGTAGGGGGTGCAGAAAGCAAGGGATTTATCTATATCAGGCACAAGCATTGTGCTAACCAGTATACAGTACATCTATCATTGACTGCAGAATTATCTTATTTCCATTTTGTAAGTGATCCTGTACGACCACCATCTCAAACTTAATGCAGACACACATGATATTTTGATTATTCTGTTTGTACATTCAGATGGTGACCCCAGGAAAGAGGAGGATTTCGGAGTCCACCACCTTCATTCACAATACGTCAGGAAGAAGTGTACATGGTGCCAGTTTCCTCTCTGCTGTAAAGCCATCAAGTAGGTGAACACAACAAACTGTAAAGAATTTATCTCATGCCATGCCTAGGGCCCCGAGCTAGAAGGGGGCCCCCAAAGATGGCTGTTTACATTGGTCCACAGCAACGACAACCCCCTTAAATGTCTTGTCATGAAGAAGAAACTGTAATGACATGTCGGGAACCGCCTTATAGCTTATTTTTTTTGCCTGGGGCCCCCAGAGTGTCTTGAAACGTCCCTGCCAGTGTTACTGGATTAACAGTCATTAGACTTTACTGACTGTAAATGGAGGAAAGTAAAGCAAATTATTTTCTGTGATATTATGTTAAAGTAGTGCATAGGATATAACATTAATTAAGGAGAAGACTTAGGTTAGGTCATTAGATTACATTCAACTTTATTGTCATTGAGTACAGTTACAAAGCCAATTAAATTCAGAAGGCATCTCCCATATAGACATCTAATATTTAAAAAAGTGAATCATTATATGATAGTGAATGGAGGGCAGATTAAATATATATCTATATGGGTATATGTACAGATTAACTGCAGTGTACACAACATTGTTTCTGTCATGTAGATGCAACATAACTAATGTTGTCCTCTATGATCAACCATAACATTTCAGATGCAACATCTGCATAATGCTGGAAGGCACTTGCTAAAACTGAAAACTTTAGTTACTTCAACAATTCAAATTCCCATCATATCCAAAATCACATCCATAATATTCGATACCAAACTATGCTAGGCAGTATGTATTGCTTTTTCCTGTCTTACTTTGTTATTGTTATTGATTAACAATTAAAATAAGCAGGGCATGTACATTCAACTAATATTGGTATGTATTCCCCTGTAGGCACTACAGTCAAAGGTAAAAAGAAGATGAAGGTTTATTCATCTGATAGACAAGTGGAACCTCAGTTGGGAGAACCATGGACAACTGCCAATACCCCCAGCCATGGCACCACACCCAGCACCACACCAGCAGGTGGCATGGCAGAGAAGGTATGGTGCTCACTGAATATACTTTACTTAAGATACTACACTGGCTGTCTTGAGTTTTCAAAATGCAAAACACAATTTAAAGCTCTGAGTGGTCTCGCAACAGCCAGCCAAACATATGAGTTAGAATAACCAAAATGCAAAATTTGTTTGGAATCAAACATTTATTTCAGAGTTATCAGTCTCTACAGGGCCCAGCTTCTAAACGGGTGAAGAACAATGCTGAGAAATACAAAAAGGTATAATTACTTTTTTATTATTTTTCTTTAATGTTAGATAAAGTTAGATTACAATGCAACTGCATGATATGATTTAACATATGCATCACTGCTTTTGACTCCCCTTAATAAGTGTGTATATTAATTACCTAGATAACAACCCCAAGCACAGATGATGTTTTACAAAGTATATCATAATGATACTGTATGTGTTGTATCTGCATGTCTTACAGAACATACATTTGGAAAAAGCCGCAGATGTAGTTCTATCTGGAAAAGGAGAAGAACAATATTTGGGTATTGCATTGACATTGGGTTAGCCCCGAAATACAGCTAAAACATAAGTTTTCAGACTGTTTAAACCCACCCAAATCATTTTACTTACAGATAATGAGGTTGTGCCTGACACTCAGCCAACAACTCCAAGAAACATGTAAGCACTGGGAAAACCAACTGATTGGTGTAAAGATGGTGTATTTTGGGTCAATATCTAAACATGGTTATGCCTTTGAATCACAGATCTTCTAATTGGAAAAAATGTTCCGTTTCTGAAATGATAATGATGCCCACACAGAAGATAAGCGCATTACCAAGATTTGGTAATTCATCAACTATCTTATTAACTCATTTTAAATCCTCCCTTAATGTTTTGCACTGTAGTGCAACTCTTATTTTTCCAAATTATTATGTTTTCTTCTTTAGAGCATCATTCAAGTTTGGGCCAAATGCAGGAGTGCCAGTCCTTAGCACAGAGAGTGTCAGTACCAAGCTCAGGCCCAATCAGCCGAAATCGACTCCATGGTGAACTCACCCAGCGCCTGCAGCAGGTCCTCAATGAGAAAAAACAAGATTGCGCATCTCCGGAGCCAACTGCAGCCCAAGGAAATATGTCTAATATCAGAGGCTACTCAAAGAGTAGAAGCTCTGCAGAGCAGGGCCCTTCTATAGTTCAGCAGGCCCAGAAAATTAGCCTGGCCAAAAGAGAGACCAAAGGCCATGTAAGATCAGGGGAGGCAGACGCTGCTCCCAACAACGCTCCTGTCAAGGCCCCCACAACTAAAGCTCTGCCAAGGAGCCTAACTGATGTCAAGGGCAAAACTTGTAGGGCCCTTTCAAGCAAAGAGAAGGTATGGCACATTTAAATTTAAAGGAGCTTGATGTGCTTTATAAGACTCTAAATGGTTTACTTATCATTGTGATCCTCACACTTTCCATCGCCACCACTCAGAGAGATGCAGTTGTTGCAGGAAGCATGGTGAAGCTCATCTCTACTCACTACGAGACTAAAACCCAGTCCACAGCAAAACACATCTATCAGAGCAAGATTTCTCCTGTTAAAAGGTGAGCACATTAATGGCTGTAGAGCTACATAATGCTGTACAGTAGCATAACATGTGTCTTGAACAGCCGTGCCTCTTTGTGATTATTCGTGTTTTTGTAATAGGCCGTTCTTCAATATGAGCTCCTTAGCAACTGCTAAAGTAAGTGGTCAATTCTTTATTTGGTGAGCGGTAACTTTCGTCAATTATTTCCTAGTTGATTTACTCAAGATGATCTTTTATCTGCAGCAGAAAAAAGTATCTGGAGATGTTGTCCTCAATAAATCACACGGTAAAACGGAAACAAAATCTGCGAGGTAATATACTTCAATGAAAAAGTTCATTATAATATTAATATTGGGATTCCTATTGCATTGGAAGATGTATATAACCCTTTTGTCCTGTTGAACAGAAATGATATTTTTGCATTCACCATCAACACACCATTGACTATTGAGGTAAGTATTACTTATGTTAGTTACTTTATATTTATTATACAGGATTGCTAAGATGGCCATTGTGGTGTTAAAAGTATTGTTCACTGCTTTTTAGGGAAAGGGCAAACTCTCCAAGAATGCTTCTGCCATATTGAGCAGGTAGGTCTAACAGGTGAAAATAGCTCGTGGGCTAGAAAAAAAGAGAGTTTGTATTTAAATGTTTCTGATTTCGTATGTTCTTATTGTTTGACAGTGACATCAATGATTCAGTATCCCACTGCACGACTATGAAAGGAAACACTGTGACTAAGGTATAACCTCTGCCCTAGTATTTTATTGTTGATTTATTGTTAAATGTTAATGCTGGTAGGGACTTTGTCTCAAATGTTCTAAATTAAGGAGGTGTTACACCTTTCCTTAGGGTAATTCTTATTATAGGGGCTGTGTTTACAGTATGTAGCAGTCAGTAAAACATCTCTCGTGCTCTTTTCTCCCTGGCTTTGCCGTTCATCTATTTCCCTGTGCCTCACTTTGCTTTATGTTACAGGAGAAGCGGTATGTGAAAAAGCATTTGTTCAGTGACACGCATACAGACGATGACACGACAGAAGTCAGCTGGCTTAAGGAGTCGACCAGGAAACCCAAACCCAAAGTTACCAAATATACAAGGCAGGCACCCAGAAAGCCTAAAGCTGTGTCACCACATACCTCATGTAAGGTCTCAAAGCAGCACGTTAATGCTCGTAATCTGAAACTCATCATAGCAAAGTGTATATGTTGATAAAAACTATGTAATGACATGAGAATTTCCATGAGCAAAATATGCTTTCTTTCCTTGTAGGTGAATTCTCAGATTTACGATCTCCCTCTCCGAAACCTGCAATGGGAAATAGAAAACCCACTAAAGTAAGGCAGTATTGTATTTTTGGTAGATATTGGGCCGCAAGCCTCTAATGCACCATCACAGTCAGCCACAGTGCGTCAATGTTGTTTAAGCAGAAGGAGCACAATGTGAAGGAGAGAGTGGCGCAGCCAAACTCAATGAAGCCGGCACCAGAACCCAAAAGTCGTCAGGCAGCAGGCAGGAGGCCCAGGAGAGCCGCAGCCACCTCCACCAAGAGCTACAAGGAGCCGGATACTGATGACAGCCAGTCACTAACAGAGGAGCCTTCCAAACCCAAGGCAAAAGTCTAACCTGCACCTCAATTCACTTTTGGATCTACCAACTACTTTTTTTAATTTGAAAGAGTATATGGTCTCATGACAACTACCCGAAAATCATTTCTGTTGATTGCAGATATTTAATCAAGTGTGATACAAAAAAAGAGACATTTCACAACCCCAGTAAATGGGAAAAGTAACACTGGTGGGAATTCAATCACGTCGTTAGGCTCATACGCCGTTAAATGTGAATGATTTCTAAAGCGGGACACATGTTGTTATTATGGTGTAGTTTCAAATAGGTTAACTTTAACGCTTTGCTGTTTAATAGCGGTACTCCTCACCTGCTAAGCTCGGCGTAACTCACCACGCTGTTGAAATGAAGAGAATGTCTGACGGCAAAAAAATAACCAAAAGCTATATGAAACTGGAGAGCAGCCATCATAGCAGTCATTTGGAGTCAATGTCCGATCAGCTATCTACATCCAAGGTAGAGGTTGTAGAGTTCATATTTCATGTTATCTTTATTAAACCATATGTGTTGTGTGCATATCCGTGTATGGTTGTCAGTTTGTCAGAAAACACCACTGACTCATACTACTATTAATGTGGTGAGTGGTTTGCTCTGTTGTGACACTCATCACAGCCTCTGTTTGCATTTATGCTGTGCTTCTATATAATTAGCATTTTGAAACACTTCATTAATGGTATACGCGTTGTAATTTGGTCGTTTTCACATTACAAACTACATCTGGTTCTACATGGATCAGTTGAGTTCTGTAAGCTTCGACTGCTGCTTTAAGAGCTTTAAGATTTTTTAACCAAACATAAGCAAGAACACACAAAGTGGAACTCATTTAGGCTTTTTGTAGGAAATTGCAAAGAAAACTTGGGTCATACAAAAATGAGTTTATACTGAACTCAATATACAATATATCTGGTTAGTTTTCCTATTGTATTAACTGTGCTGTGAATGGACAAAAATCATTATACCTCACCTGTAATCATCACCACCTATGTGAAGAGAGCCGGCCTAGGTTGTCTTTTTACTTTTCCTCAATATAATAATATGACATATCATAACATATGATATATAACAGAAGTGCTTTTGTTTTTCAGCAGCAGAGGCCTGAGAAAATTCTTGAAGAAACTTCAAAGCTATATAAGGAAAATGTCGTCCATGTGCGAGAGCACATGCAAGCGAGGAAGGATTCCTCGGCTGCTCGCCAGACCTCGTCCTGTTCATCCCCTCCCTTCATTGAGCGGATGAGATGTAAGATTCCCGAACATCGGTTAGATAACATTCATTTGACTGCTTTGATATCAGCTCATGTCTTGTACTCGTTTCATGATGGGGCTAATGGTTTACACGCAGAATATTGCTCAAAGGTCCCCAGTCTATCTTTTCCTGCCACCGTTTCGTAATATTTTTTATAAGGTAGGTGTAGGTGTTTATATTGAGCGTGTATCAAAGCTCGTAATCCACATAGCAGTATATGCAACCTCTATTCAGCTTCTGTACCTTTAGACGAGCTGCTTCAGCCATTCGCCCAGGTTGCCCCACTCAGTTCCACAGTCCAACCCCGCAGGATTCAGTCCTGAAATCTGCTTATTTCTATTTGCGCTCTATTCAGCGTATTCCTTTTGAGGTTTGCGTTTCTACCAGTTGTTGAATCAGGTTTATCTTGCTTACTTAAGTCTTCCTTTGTATCCATCCTGTTGTTAGACTGAAATCGGGCTTATTGTATTGCTCTGTGTGTGAAATGGATGAAGTGGTCCTTAGCCATTTCAGTTTCAATAATATATATATTCGTATTTTAAGTTTTGAAGCTCTTACATCAATGACCCTATTGCTCTGCGGCCTCTGACTGTGAGCTGAGACGTAGAAAATCATCTATGTGCTGACCTTTCACTCTGTCCAACTGCTGAAGCCAGCTGTGTGAACATCTGTGTTTGTTTTGGACCCTCACAGCTGCCGAGAGGTCAGCCCCAACCGTGGGTTTGACCTGCTCCCCTCTCCTCACCCCGTGGGGATCCCCACTCCCTGCCTCCCCTGATGCTGCCTTCCAGGACACCCCCTCGCCAGTCCTGCTGATACCCAAACCTCGCTCTACAGTCAGCAGTAATGGAAAAGTAAAGTCCCTCTCTTACTCCAGTGCAGGGAAGAAGCGCACTGCGTCCAGGACTCAATCGGTCCGGTCTGCCATCACGCTCCCTTCAATTGGTCATCAGAACCCTGCACCCAGTCCTCCCATAGGACTTCGTGCAACAGAGGTAAAACTACATTTTTCTCACATCCACTAGTCTATCCCGCTAAAGTTAGGGATATTTGGCTTTCGGGTGAAATTTATGGAAAATGGAAAAAGTTCACACTACAGTGGTATTATATCATGAAAGTACGGCATTTAAGTAGAAGCATGCAATGGTGATTTCCTCATCTCAAACAATGTATTGAAACAAAACAACAGTGGTGGGTATACCACAACAAAAAATTGCAGGCCACTCCGTTTGAGGTACCCCAGTCTCCGGCAGCCGTTCCCTAATGATGAGTACTCGATGAGCTGGAGCATTGTCGTCCATGAAGATGAAATAAGTTGTTGTTCATGCAGGTGCACAATGACTGGATGAATGATGTTATTCCGGTAGTATGGGCTTGTCACTTTACCATTCACAAAGTGTAGGGCAGCTCTGTATTGACTAGACACACCTGCCCACACTGTAACACCACCACCACCAAAGGGTCGTCTGGAGGTCACATTAAGTTCCCCGGAAAAGGCTATAGTGCATTTTAGGTTCATCCTGCACTTTTTATGACTATTGTATGTGAAACTCTACTAGATTCTGTGTCCACGGTTCGGATCACATGCAAGGACTTTGAATGTGGCATGTGTCACAAGCGGCTTTTTCATTCTGGTGATACACTGTAAACTGGGTGGCGTGATCTGGAATATTACGGTTGTCATTTGCAACTGAAATTGCTACTAATGGGTGCAGAGGAGTTCCCTGGTATGTCACATGTTAAAGTCGATCCACGCACCTTTAAACTACACCACTCAGTTGTCATGTCAGAATCACTCACTACAGGAATGGAGGTGTAAGTTTTTTTTGTTTTTTTTTCCATATCTTTTAAGTAAGTAAGTAAATTACAATTTTACAAAAATATACATAATACAATGCTCTTTTCAAATATACAAAAGAAACGAAAACTAAAACAATAGTAAAATAAAACAAGTCAATACAGAGACAATACTGTGGAGAACAAATAAAAGAGGAAAAGTATTGACATAAGCCAAGGGTTGAATTAGTTCAAAGCACAGTATATGACTGGAGGTGTAAGTTTTGACCAGTGGCGACCATAAACAGTAACCTAGAATTTGGAAAGTGAATAAAGTAGGTCTGGAACCTGAGCGTTGCTATTTGAAATTCCCAGACCAACTGAGAAAAGATGAGCAAAGAACAGTAATAAGTGACATTTTGCTCCTGCCACGGCCAGTTTTGAGTTTGGGGGTAATGGGTTAAACCATATCAGATGGGGCCCATTAGAGAAATACAAGTAATCCCTAATAAAATCTAGGTATTTATCTTCTAAATGATGGAATATCATATGTTAACAATTAAATGGCGGGATTGAAATGACCTACGCCAATTATAGGCCCGCCACACTTCATCTATGCCTATTAGTCCATTGTAAGACATTTCTTCATCATGTCACTGTTACTAATGACAGGCATGTTGAACGACCACCAAATGAGCTGCCAAGTGTCTTGATGTGCATCAGTTCCTTATGACTTTCTGCCCGCCTCCGTTTCTCTCTCCAGATAAGTCAAAATCTGCAGTGTACATCCCCAGCCACCGAGTCTCCTTTGTGCCTGTCCACTCAGCGCCTGTTGACGTCCGCTGTCTATGGGCTGGACAGGCCACCCGTGACCTCTCCTGCCCAGTCACCATTCCCTGAAGACATAGTCCACCTCGGAAGCCTTTACGGCTACAGTAAAGTGTCTTTGTTATCGGAGGTTTCAATCAGCCAATCATCCACTAAGTCATTGGTGCTCATGACAAGAGTTAAGGATAGCCCCAGTGTTGTTTGTCTGGCAACAGAGGTAAGTAGAGCTCTGCTATTATTGTATGACAGGGATTGCTTGGATAGATTGATGGATGGGTGGCAAGGCGGCTAAACCCCTAATGAATTACTGAGTGTCAAAATGACTAATGCATTACTGTCCATTCTGACAGTTTACACCGCTTTCAGACGAAGATGTGAAACCTGCACAGCTTCTTGTCTCAGGTGAAAACATTTTGTGTTCAGCTTGGTCCTTGATCCACGTATGCATGGATTTAACAATTAGTTTACAATGAGTTAGAAAATAACATCGAATGAAATAGTCACTGTACAGAACCCCTTCTATTGAGCCAAGGCAAAATGAATGTATGGTTTTAAAGATGGATTCGTCGTAACCTTTAGCCTACGTTACAGGACCCAGTCGCAAGCGGCACATCTCCTTATCTAGTGATTCTGACGAAGGTGAGAAGGAAAAGAAATGGAAGAAAAGCAAGATGCGAGGGCAGCGCTCTCCTCAGTTGAAGCCAAGGAAGTTGTTCAATGCCTGTAAGATATGTTACTTGTTGTAAATGAGTTTTACATTTTAAATTGAATCTCAGAAGTAGTCTACTCTAACTTATCAGTGGATTTGCCTTTTCGTTTTCAGTTAAGGAGCTCTGCGCTGAAGGCGAGGACAGCCAGCTCATGTCTTCTTCCCGTGCCGTGACCTCCTACCAATGGGTGGCTGAAGGTGGGGGCGGAAACACGGACGAGGATTTGGAGTTGCCCATAAATCCAAGTAACCTGTGTCAGCAATTCAGCGCCGATCTAAAGGAGAAGTTTCAGGTTGGACACACACAACGATTGCGGTTGCCCATTATCTGAAATGGGTTTTTCAACATCACTGAAAATGTGTTTTACAAATAATATTGCGTTTGGTTTAGAAAGCAGTGAATATTTTTACAAAATAATGTAGCTTCACAGGAACACATCACACTAGTTCTCAGCTCTCAGCCACTGACATGTTAAATGGTGACCTTACTCAACAATATATCTGTTTGAATGTATTTGTATTCAGAACCGTTACAAGATGGTTGATGTCTACAACAAGCAGTCTTTGAATACTGTTCAGCAACATGTCTCCTGCCTCAACGTGGAAGTCTCTAAGTACAGGTCAGTTAGTGTGTAACTAGAATGGTAGAAAAAAAAAAGAGAAAGCGCTTTTTTCCCATCCGCAGGTGAGTTTCCCATTAATTGGGTAGACTTTAAAGGCCCCCCCATAGTTTCATTGATGTTGGAACGTTTTTAACATCTCTAGTTTGTATTGTTCATCCATTGTTGAGCCAAATGCAGTTCTCTGTGCATTACTGTGTTTCTCTCCCCACTTAAGTGGACCATGAAATCCATAATTAGTCACAAGTATTTACATTGTACATTTAACACTTAGAAAACAGGGTAAGGGTAATGCTACATTTGAACTTATTACCATAAAAGATCAAACTACATTTAAAAAAGATTATATGCATACTGTTTTTAAGAAGTCTTCTCACATAATGAAACATTTTTTTGTTGAACGGAAAAAGGCCAAGCATTATTAAACTTATTCAAGATGTTACAATTTATCTTTTCAAATGACTAAAACAGAAAAATACTGGGACAAGGCAGAGGAGGAAGCCACTTGTTTTGGATATTAAATGCATGCTGTGTTTGAACAACCAAAGTGCAATTTCTTTAAAGTAATGTTGAGACACTGGAAGGCAACAAATGTTTCAGAGCTGAAACAATGGCTTAATGCAATGCTGATAATGGCATCTCATGAATGTACAGTCTGTAGATACAGTAAGTGGTAATCTACCAAGTAGCGGTTCTGGACTAACATTAACAAGGAAGATAGTTCCATATGATCATGATTTAGCTCTGTGGCCATGCAATTGTGTACTATGATGTATGAAGAGACATGTAACATGTTTTCTCTCTGTATTTGTGTTTCTTATTTTCGAAGATCTTTATTTTATACCAGAGCTTTCAAAAACAATAAATAGTTTGTACTCCCCTCAGAATCCGTTCTAACACCGATTCAGTTCTCAGCAGGCATGCACATCTTCCCTCGCTGTATACCAGTTGTGCATGATAGTATAGTGTGTACATCTTCTCAGGGCAATCACAAGACCCTCTACGCCAACCCACCCCTGAAGGCTACTACAATCAATTAAATCAAAGGAAAAAAGAAATTCTGAGAAACCAAATGCATACTCTGCACTTAGAATTCCATTGATTCCATAGAGAAAGTCACGACAGGCTGTGTAGGCTCAAAACGTTTTTTTGGTTTACTTTTAGTAAACTTTAGTGATACACCCGTTAAATCTGTATTTTCTGTGCAGGACTCAGAGGCTTGAACAGGTTCAGAAGGTTCTCTTGGACGAGATCAACAAATTGGAGAAGGGTGACGTCATGCTGAAAAGCATGGAGAAAGACCTGACTGTGGGTCACTGTGCCTTTTTCTCACCGGGACACGCACAAAAACACTCAAACTCACACATACTAGCATGTAGAGTTTGAAGAGAAAGTGGGTGGTAATATTGCTATAATACAAAAAGACACAGGGTTTCTAAACATGTTTTCTCGGTGTCCAGTTAGTCGTGTCTGAACCGCGTTTGGTCTCTGTTCTGTCATAGATTTACTGGAAAAAACAGACTGTGGCACTCCGCTCTTACCAGGAGCAGGAAACCAGGAGGTGAAACTTGTTTCTGTCTGTGTCAGCACTGAAAGAGCGATGTTTTCCCGACACACTGATCAACACATTTCCCACAGGCTTAAACCACACTCTGCGAAACGAAAAATGAATGAATCACACACTTTATTCTGAGGAACAAGCTTTACTGGAAAAGATGTCCTTATCGTGAGCTATATATGCACCCCACGGCACAGGATTTTTTGGCCTGTACGTCTCCATACGACTAAGCCGAGTTCACTGGTATTCATTTTGAATGATTTCCGACCCCTATTAACCACTGGCCAGACTGCAAGGGGTCGTTCGGCCTCGAATAACCAGTCAGATTGAATGTGTGATGGACGAACAATGCTAATGCTAAAAGAAGTGCTTGATTATTGTGTTAGAAACGATTTCCTTTACTTGTAACCCCACCTTTTCTGCTCTCTTTCATTTTGCTTTGATTTGCTGTCTCCATCCTACCAGTAATGAGACCCTGAAGAAAGCCCTACAGAGCAACATGGGTCCCAGCTTAGAGTATGAGCAGAGAATATTCACATCCCAGGTCTGACTCAAACTTTACAGCCAACTTCTAATATGGGTTGCCCATGTCATAGACTGCTCATTAGCTTTTCTAAATCCGGAGCTCAGGTAGCAATGAAAAAACATTTGTTCAGAGTTCACTTCATCGTTTGAAAATGCTGTCATTTTTCACTATGTTGTTGTCAATTGTGTGCTCTCGTTCCCTTCTTGACCCGACTGACATATTTTTTGTTCCCACCCCACCCAAAAAACCCTGCTGTGATGCCTGCTGTTTTCAGATGTGCCTCATAAGAAAAGATATGAAGTCAGTTCAGGACAGACTCCTGTGTGAGATGGTGGGTCGATGCAGCACTGCCTGGCTGAATTAGACTCAAACTGCTAGACTAGCTTCCTGTCTGTCTTTCATTTCCATTGTGCGGGTAAGGTTTGTGCAAGTGCCTTTCCTGATTGTTTCTTTGTGTCTCTGTCCCTTTTGCAGCGAGAAGGGGAGATCAAAAGTGTGAAGAGAGGTCTGCATTCGTTGTTTTTCCCAGATGGATCCAGGTTTTGAGTAGAACAATGCCCCCTCATGTTTCTATACTACTCCAGGCTGTGTATTTCACCACACCACTCACACTGTATTTGAGCTGTGCTGACTTCGTGTCAGTGTTTCAAGTTGGCTTTTATTGTGGGGGGGGGTGTGATTGGTTTATTCTGACATGTTATTTCTATGATTGTTTCAATAAAAGTTATTGTATTCTGATATATATATATATATGTTTAATCATTGTTAATGTTATTTGAAAGGAAATACATGTATTGACCTTTTTCAAAGTCTTAAAAAAAAAACTGTCCGAAAAAATACAAATCTGATTTATTCCGACAGGTTAGTAACATACTGAAAAGGGCAATTATTGTTAAATATGTTGTTTTTAAATAACTCAACCTTATTCTTAATAATAATAATGAATAAATAAAAAAACGTGTTTAAAAAAAAAATGAGAATAAGCCATTCTTTAGAAAAAGACCTTGTATTTTGAAGACAAGTGCTTACAAAGGTATTTCTCTTTTCAGTGAAGACATCGACAGTCCTATTCACATTGACATACTGTATATACAGTTCATATAAAAGTCAGTCCCAACACCACCTTCCCCAGACTGTACACAGTCCTAGTGACACATTATTCATCAGTTAAGAAAAGGCGAAGCCGGTCACATGCACAACTTCTTCCCCACTACACGTATTCGCACCCCCCCCCCCTCCTTGTCACCCCCCCCCCCCCCCCCCCTTGTCAAAGGAGTCCATGTAATAGTACAAAAAAAAAACCAACACTGACTGAATGACAAGATAGTTTGTTTCCGCGCCCCCCCTCCACTCTCCTCCAGAGAATCAGAGGCTCCACCAAAGTCCTTTTCAGTCGGCCTGCTTCCATGTGGTGACGCCCTGGTGTCTCCAGGACACGCCGCCGCTAACGTTGCTCCCACACCCGTGCCCTCAGGCTGACGGTGTGGAAGTCAGGGGGAGCCGGAAGTAAGTTCAAGACACGCTGAAGTCGAGAAGGCTCCAGGCTCTTTCGTACCGCTGAAGCGGCGTCGCTACATCTCTCACCAGCTCGGCATTTCTTCACAGAAGAAAACACTCCTCCACTTTCATGGCCGGTGGAACCTGGAGAGACAAACGTGTGCAAAAAACAAAAGAAAAAAAACGTGAGTATCGCGACCGTAAATCGGTTCCGCGGTGCCTATTTCCGCACAGTCGTTAAACCTAGCGAGGGGACTGGACGCACACCGTGTCCCCGTCCTCCCGCTGGGTCACCCTCTAAACTTTAAACGGGCACCCCTGCTTTCCCAAAACCAGCGTTTAGCAAGGACGCGGTGTCACTGACGCTCGGAGCTCTGCAGAGGAAAACCTCCCACGCCGAGCGGCGCTCCCATCTATCTTTAGCTCCCGCGTGCTCTCTGTCATGAGCAGCGGGAGCTAAATTTAGACCGCCGCAGCCCAGAATAGAGCGAGCGAGCGAGCGTGACGCGCGCGCGCGCGTGCGTGCACACTCAAAACGTACTCATTACGGCGTAGTGACTATGACCAGTAGCCACTATGCAGACACACACCGAAGGGGTACTGACCTCGTTAGATGTTTGCTCGAGGCGTGCACTTCCATCTCGGTGCTCTTGAATTCGTTCAGTTCTTTTCGGATCGCAGCCTGCGGGCGGGGGGGGGGGGGGGGGGGGGCGGGGGGGGGGGGGTATTACAGTGTTAGTTCAACCCGAAGTGCATCCGGAGCCAACGTCCCAACAGTCACGTGACAAAATAGGAATAAACTGGAATCAGACTTAAGGCCATTTAGGCGTCTAGATGCGCTGATAGCATGCAACATGTGATGTTGATGACTGGAGAGTTGGGTGGCTTTATTCCAGGGACGTACACGCAAACGGGAACACCTCCATGTTTCCATAGGTTATATTTGGACTTTACAGCTGAAAAATGTGACTTGTCCATGTCTGAGGCAAGCACAGACTGACGTGATAAATCATATTATATATTTGGATATTTAGCACGTCAAACATCATGTGTCCTTAAACGCCATATTGGAGCTGTAGGTCTGACAGTCATGGAAAGCATTAGTTCATTGATCTTTGGCAGTATAGTAATCAGATTGGCCTGAACGCTAGATTTGGTTTGGTGATGAATCCAAGTGATTGGTGTATATATATAAATATATAATAAATAATCTATAAACTAAAAACTATCTTGTCATTCAGTCAGTGTTGTTTTTTTAATATATATATAAAACATTATACATTTCTTCAATTAAAAATAACAGAAAGAATATTTGTCACCCACCTTGTCTGCTGCCGAGAGTCTGGTCCAGGGTTTGTCCGCTCTCCTGTCGTAGTCCTGAGCTTTCGCCACCTCCACATAGTCACTGAAGCGGATCAGAATCTTTCTATCTCGCAATTCATCCACTGTGGGCCGCTGGTTGAGCTGGACCATAGACAATGGAGGACAAACGATTTTAGCTGGATGCTTTTAAAGCGTGAGTCAGCCACAGATCTCTCCATGTGGCCGAGAATGTTGGTTTATGTTGAATCGGTGGTGGTTTTCAGGTATGGACAACACTTTATCACACAGCTTTGTACCTTTCTGTTCAGCCGCTGTTTGATCTCCCTCCTCTCCTCTTGCTCTGTCTGGTCATTTCTCTCTGGAAAAATGAAAATGAAAAACAAATTAGATATCAATGTTTTATATATATATATGTATATATATATATATACATATATATATACATATACGTTTTAGATATTTTGTATGTAGTATCATCACACACATTACAGCATATTAGGCATATTTAATTTCAATAATCAATAGGCATCGATCCATTGCTGAATACATAGTAAAACAAAA